>JANSVI020001011.1:95399-106990 GCA_025434765.2 Erythroxylum kapplerianum | reverse complement strand
AGGAGCCACGAAACAACGCATCTCGTACTTATGTCCGAGACGCCAAGGCCATGGCTGCCACTCCAGCAGACGTGGTGGAGTACCCGAATTCCTACAAATTCGTGGTCGACATGCCAGGAATCAAAGGCAGCGAGATCAAGGTTCAAGTGGAGGACGACAATGTTCTGGTGGTTAGTGGGGAGCGAAAAAGGGAGAAAGATAACAATGGTGTCAAGTACCTTAGAATGGAGAGGAGGATTGGCAAGTTGATGAGGAAATTTACGTTACCAGATAATGCTAACATGGATGCAATCTCTGCTGTGTGTCAAGACGGTGTTCTCACTGTCACTGTCGACAAGTTGCCCCCGCCGGAGCCCAGGAAACCGAAGACCATTGATGTTAAGGTCGCATGAAAAGTATCATCCATCTAGTTATAAGGCAATGTCAGCCGTTTCGTATGTAATGAGACTGAGTTCGAACGAGTAACTGGACTTTCTGATTAACAATCGGAGTAATTATGTTTTCCTACTTGATGTTTTGTTAAACCTCACCCGAGTCAGAGGCTTATGTTATATATGGCTATTGTAATAATTTTTCATTCTAATTTAACACTACTTGTACTACTCTTGTTCCAAATCTCTATAATTCTCATACACAATATTCAATCAACTAAAGATAAATAACATTAAAATCAAGCCTAATTCAATATACATAAAGTGGCTGTAAATCATGCTAAGCTTAGATTTATATAGTTGGATCTTTTAGTAATTTAATTTAATTTAATTGCAATTTCAATTAAACTTATTAGAATCACAATTAGCTCTAGCTAAATAAAAATAGGTGTAATTAAGACCCAACATCTAATATTAACTTTCATTTTTCAAATATGTTATAGTTGAACTTAAAGTTTCTCGATAAAATTATCTTTTTTTTCAATCATTTTTAATATGTAACCTGATACAATTTATAATTTTAAATTATATTCAGATAGATTAAGATTGATATCTAATAATATATCATGACTATCTAAATAATAAGAATACCAAAGTAGTTTTTAACTAATCTTTTTGCGCATAATTCTTTGTATAATTCAATATTATCCTTATACAATATTTTAATTAGACATAAAGTATAGAATTAGAGTATATTCTGTCTTATTCAACTCATATTAGTTTTTTAATATTAGTAAATGATTTGTATAATGATATTTGAAAACTATTTTCAAAAATTGATATTTCACATTGACAAAGAATTTCTCAAATCATTACTAATTGACAATAATGAAATATTATCTTTAAATACTTTACGGTGATGAATTATATGTTGATCACTCACTTACCTCAATATAGTTCATACAACATCAATTGACTACAAAATGAGTTATCTTTAATTAAGATAGGTCATAAACATCATTAAAATATAGCAATCTTTAAATGGAGATACTTTTAATATTTAAAGTCAAATAATCATTTATAAAATCATCATAGTGAGCATTTTTAAGAAACAAATAATTAATATTTCACAAAAAAATTATGTCAAGTTAATTCAACAAACGGTCTTTAGGAAGCACTCACATGTTTTTTTTTTGTATATCTATGTATTTTAGTCAATGAGATCAACTACTGACTCAACAAAGAAAAAATAAAACACATGCTAGTGTTTTTGCGATATTAATGATTCTTAACTATCATCATAATTAAGATAAATTGTAAAAATTCGTACTTGAACCCTTGATGAGACCTTAGCTCCTTTCACACACCTAATAAATTTAAAGCTCCATAATCCATTGTTATTTAAATGAAAAGGAACAATGTCAAGTTGATATATATTTCTAATACTACTAAAGTTTTTCATATACAGATTTATCACTCACTAACTAGGCAATTATATCTATCATTGATATTTACAATAGTAAGTAAGATATTGATCCCGCAAAGAAGTGTTGAGAATAGAAAAGCTAGATACTATTAACTAATACTTTTAACATTTAGTGATTGCTTACCACTCTTTGATGCCATAAACAAAAAGATATGAAACTAGAAGAATCAAATGCTGGAAATACTAAGCCCACTAAAGGCACAAAAATAGAGGGTAAGTCATTGAGAATTGTCAGAGAATGGACACCTCGATTGAATAGTTGTACATTTATTTTGATTTTTATTATTCTATTAATTTTTTATAACTTGTTATACCTTTGTTAATAATATACATAATTGTTAGAGCTATCACATTATGCTTCAAAAAGCTTAATTAAATAATTGAGAGGAAAATAAGAAACTTTCTTTGGTTAGTTGATGTAAAGAAGGGCAAAAACTCAAAAGTCAAATGGTTTGATGTTTATGTTCCTTGATAAAAAAGATGCTTAAGGCTTATAAGAATATAAGAAATGAATAAAAAGCTCTTCATTAAAAGAATATGGACGGTACTCAATAATAAGGAGTCCATATGCGTAAAATGAATACAATCTCACCACTTAAAAGTAACTAATTTTTGGAATTTTAAAGGCAAGAAAGACAACTCATATCCTTTAAATCAGGTGTGAAGGCTAAGGAAGTCTACAAGGCAAGAATTCAAAGCAATTATAGGCAATATAAATTATATATATTTTTGGTTTGACAATCGGAATGATTTAAGATTACTACATTTAATACTCGAAGCATATTCACTCAGACACATGCTTATTGAGAATGCCAAAGTTAAAGAGATTGTTCAAGGAATCAGTGGCAATATAACCTTAGACGCTTCTCCTTCATCAGATATAACATACTAAGATACACCCCCAATGCCTTTAAGATAGACTACATAAGATGGCTAAGACATAGATCAGGGAAGTTTATAAATAAATAATACTTACAATTGATTAGGGAACATCAATAGAGATTATATTGGGCTAAGATGGTGATGGTAAAATCAAACATACCAAGAACCTCCTTTATAGTGTGGTTAATAGCAAAAGGAGGTCCAAAACAAAGGATATAACTAAAGGCAGTATGACCTAGTATATAGATTATGAAAGTTAGAGAATGGAACTATTTCTTTCTTTTTTTTAGTGCCAATACTTAAAAATTACTTTTGGAACAAGTGTAAATGAGATATCACTCTTATTCTCCAATTACATACTAAGGAATTATAATAGAACAAGCTAGAAAAATCAAATATAACTCAAAAAAGGACCTAAAAGTATCTAGGTTAGCCTTTTTTTGTTTTATATGCTTGATTTATAAGGAAAGAAATGGTAAGAGATTTGGTTATAAACCATCCAATTCTGTAATTTTTATGCTTATAAGTCTAAACTAGATAAAGCAAGGAAGCATTACTATATGGTAAAGCTTGAGAAAAAGCTAGCGGTGGGATGAAATCTAAATGGAAACTACTAAAGGGACTCTAAGGCTTAACTGAAGATTGGTGGAGACTGATGCATTAATTCATCTTACTCAAAACTAAATTAAACGTTATATATACAACTTTATGTTAAATGGTTGGAGCTTACAAATTCTATACTTTGTTCTAATTTAGATGTGATTCATAAGATTTATAAATAAAGATTTTAGATTTGTGCATTATGCCATTTGTATTAGAGCTAGGCTAGTACAAGATTAGATCCTTAGAAATTTTTTAATGGCTGCTCCTTACTAAAATGTCTATTTCTATTTAGCACTCTTTTGTGTAAGCTTAAATAGGTAAAGAGCCTTAGAAATGGCTCTAAGAAGAGATTGAACATTTCTTGTTTCCTTTCTAAAGGTCAACTTAATCAATTTTATTCAACTTCTCAAAAAATAAAGAGATGGTTTTTATAAAGTTTAGAATTTAAAAAAAAAACATAACAATTGACAATAGTCAAGGAAGTAAATGATAAGACGATCAATCAAAAGACAATGAAATCAAAAAGCTGTGTCTAGATGAGTACTTCCGCTAGCAACACTTAGGGCTAATTCTGACTAAGAGCAGGAAGGGCCCTCGTGTAATATCCCATCTCTTAGATTGTTGAAGGATTTAAAGTGTTAGACTATTGAATCACATAAGTGGCATCATATAGAATGAATTTAGTACATTTGTGACATGATTTTATGATTGTCTTCATATGCATAAATTTAGCATATACACATGAATTGTTATTTAGACAAATTACACTCAATTGACATATTTCAGGGTATGAAACTAAAATGAATGAGACATGAATATACATTTCTAATGTTTTGTACTTTGATTTACCAATGATAAGAATTGATGGATCATAATTGGTAACCTGTAATAAATTGTTATGATTGAAAAATTGATGAATTAAAGTGTACATTTAGTTTAGGAAAAATGTCAAATGGCAAGACAATAGTCTATGAATAAGTGACATTTGGCATAACTAAATGAGTGACATTTGACATAGGAAATTAAGTGGCAAATGACAACAATAATTAAGTTAAAATGGCCTAACATATTGGTGAAAATTGGCAATTATATATGGGAAAAATGGGACGCATGCATGGAGTAACCGCGTGTCGTAACGATAGTTAAAATAAAATATCTAGACTACTACTATAGAAATGGTGAGTCTAAGTCGATCCCATAAAGAGTGCATACAAATTTTATGAAATGAAACTAATCAGTGTTTAGGTGTAGGGGGCTTTGGATTTTGGAATAAGAAAATAAAATGAAACTAAACTAACAAAAACAAATCAAAGAAAACATGCAAAAAATTGATAAAAACTAGGGAATTCGATAGGGACCTAATTCTTTGGTTTCATATTGGTCTATACCCTAATTAAGTATATTTCTTTGATTTGTTATTCTTAAACATCTCTTAGCAATTATTAATCGTAGGTTAATTATTACCTGAGTTTTTTCTTAGATTTTGTTTAATCAAGATACAATTGTTAATTAAACCTAGCCACCGAATAACCTAGAATATGATCTCTAGATTTAATTAGGAAGTAGCATTACAAATTAGGAAAACTGATTAATCAAGGCAACAATCACGTATGATGAGTTATTTAACATAGGTCATGTTATCTCTAATGATTATGAATCATTAGTTGCTACATATAAATTTTAACATAACAATTATGGATTATATCAAAATTCTAGCAATGGTTTTGCAATTAAATGATTCAATGAAGCATTAAAATCATTTGTTCACAATACCTAATGGGTTCATACAAAAATAACCAAACATTAACAAAAATTCAATTATCCATACACAATACCCAAATCAATTAATATAGGATATCACAATCAATTTCTAATGAGAGAAAGAAACAACAAATTAACAAAAAAATACTTAACACGAGTCGTCGGCATCGATGTTACCTCCGAATTGGAGTCGGAATATTACCCTTCCATGAGTCTCCCTCAAAAAAATGCTTCAGTGCCCATTGATAACTTTACGGAAGATCTTTTGCTTTCTTAACTACCCTCCCTCTCTTCTTATTCTTGCTAAAGTCTCTTTTTCTTAATGAATGCATAAGATTTATTCTTTCATTATTTTGCTTCCCTAATGATTAATGATTCAATTATGTGTTAATTATAGATTTTCGAAAGGTTTGATTACTCTCTCTCAAGACCTAACCAATTAACCCTAATTGATCTAAAAATTCCATATTGCAATCTCTTAATTTACAACTCTTGTCCTAAAGTTTTCAATTAAATCTAAAGATATCATCAAATAACCAAGTTCTCACTCAAGATCTCTCTTTGAATGATAATTGATTTATTAGTCGTGTCACATATTAATTCATCTACTCTCGTTGCATAAATTAATCAAATAAAATTTGACTCACTTTCTAGATTTATTGCCAAAGTATATGCATGCACCATTAACACAACATAGAAATTATATTGAATCAATAAATATTAAAGTCACAAAACAACTTAAGAACAAACCCTAATTTGAAAATTTAGAACATCATAAATGTAAATAACATCTTAGACTCCAGTTTACACATAAATTTTTAATGAAAATGACAAAAGGAAAGAAAGAAAAACTTAATTTGGAACTTATTCTGGAAATCATTGACATTCTTCTTGATCCTCCTTGTTTGATCTAATTTTGTAAGATGATGGCTACCTTCTTTTTAGTTTTTATGTTCTTAAATAGTTTCTGTGGGTCTTGGGGTGTAACTATGATTTTCCCCTTTTAATTAGCTCCAAAATTGCCCCCAAAACTCAAAACAGATGAAAAATCTTGCACCTAGAATGTGTCTATCATGATCATGGCATCGCAAGATGACCTTTTGTCAAATAGAAAAGAAAGAAGTTATGTTATATTTATTTGTATTAGTTATTAATATTTATTAGTTAATTCTTTATAATAATTAATTATTTATAAAATAATAATGAATTATTTATAAAGTATAAAATTAATTATTTAAATTCTTTATATTATAATTAATTATTTAAGTTTAAATTCAACTTAAGTGGATTTTTACCATGACGTAGGTGTCACAATCTTGACATTGCCATATACCCTATACACGCTCAAGCTTCCATCCTTCTTCACTTATCTAGTTTCTATCACTAACAAACACGTCAAATACCTAAAGAAACATAAGTTTAAGATCCAAAATCATGCTTTAACCCACATATCACTTAAAATACAAACAAAAAAATCACATTAACATAATTCTAAGTCTATACATGCAATAATCATCTAGTAAATACCTATAAACACACTATAACACCTATCAAAACATAGTATAAACTACACCTATCAACATCCCCACACTTAAACTTTTACTTGCCCTCAAGTAAAAACAAAAACATAAGTAAACAAATCAAGCATAAAACTCACAAGCATACATTCATGCAACATACATTAATGAGACAACGGTATCAAACTTTATGGAATTAATTTAACTATAAAAAGCAAACATTCAAGTTGTGCCAACATACTAACCTATGCATATTATGGCTAAGCACTTTGGATTGAATATAAATACTAATCAAAACATTAACATCATATTCATTCACCTAAGGAACTTGTACACATGCATTTATAATTAGTAGTCAACCAAAATTGCAACTATGTATTCCTTCATGAAAATTTTTACTATTTTCGCTATTTTCAAATATTAGTAGGATTTATTTATCAAAACATCACGTTTTTAATTTTTGTTAATATTAACCTGGTCTTTTGACCCGAAAGAAAATACCTTCTCATGAATGTCCCCTGGTTACTCAACTATTGCACTTTTATTAATTAGCTTGGTTGGAATTTCATTATAGCCTTTTGACTCAAAGATAAACATTTTGTCATGAATGTCCCCAGTTACTCAACCATATCACATTCTTAACTATTCATAACCCAAGGGCTGACAAAATAGTTATTTATTTAACAGACACATTTTTTAACATGTAATTTATAGCCTACCTCATTTCTTTTTAGTCAATCATCCTCATGAAAGATTGCTAATGATGCAAACTCATTTAATTGACTTATAATTATAAATGTATATGAACAAATTTTGTAAGGTGAAAAATGAATATCATATTCTAATTAATATGCATATTCAACTAAAGGTACTTAAAACATAAAATTTACAAATCAATATGTCTTTGCAAATTAAATGACTATGTTCAAAGCTAAACTAATTCCATCAAATTATTGCCATTGATATATTCACACAATTTATACATGTGATCACACTATGTCAACTTGATCAAAAACTAGCAATATGATATGTAAAATTCAAACACATATTACATGCCAATGCACAAATCCCCCACACTTGGACATCGTATTGTCCTCAATGTGAGAAAATAAAACACACATATAAAAATAAAAATGACAAGCAATGCTATAAATAAAAGTGTAAAAGCATGGAACAAATTAAGGTGATCAAGGTGGTAAGGGTGTTAGAGACGGAATGTGAACACCTTGAGCAGTGAAGTATTTGTAAATCTTCTTGATGTTGTGTCGATGTCATCACTGTTCTTACACCAACTCCTTCAGTAGTTTATTGTTATCGAAGACCAAAGTGAAGACCTTCCCTTAGCTTTCCTCTTCATCATCTTTTATTTCTTCACTTGACCCTTAAGCTTGCTTCCCTAACTTATAATCACTTCAAAAAAAAAGAAAATTAGCAATTCAAACCATTTCAAGAACATGAAAGTTAAAACCTAATTACTAAAATTCAAAACAAACCTAACTACACAACATTTGCAATCTAACTACTAAACATGCTAAGTTATGGTCACTAGCTTGACCTTGCATCCTTTAAAACTCAACCCATATCAATTATGAGTAGCTTGCTACCACATTTTTCTCTACAAGGCAGTTTTATATTTTGTAAATTAGTTACATGTTGGGAGTTAATGAAAAGGACATAATCAATCAAATAGAATAATCTAAGTAATTTTTCTAATGCCTTTTTTTATAACAAACTGTCAACATAATTGGGAATGATGAAATCCCATGAATCTTCAATGGAGTCTAAAAGTTTGTGTTATAAGACATTAAATTGCTCGTCTTCTTCTACAATCATCATCGTCCACTCTTCTACTTCATCTTTTTGAACAAATACTTATATATTCCTTAAACTTTAAGTTTTTTGTCACTTACTCCTCATAACTTAATTCTTCAAAGTAGTCCTTCTCTTGTGCTTTGATAAACTCATCCATTATTTCTATTTTCATACATGAGCTACTTTCTTTCGGATGTTTCAAGTCTTTATTCATATTGAATTTCACATGCTTATCACCAACATGAAGAAGCGACTTGCCTTTATAAGCATCTTTCAGTACTTTTCCAATGTTCATGAAGGGTCGTCTAAGAATTAGCTAGGATAGTTCTTATCCTCTTTGAAATTTAATACGAAGAAATCCATAGGAATAATAAACTTGTCCATCTTTGTGATAGCATCCTTCATCATGCCAAATGGTTTCTTTATGCGTCAATCTGCTAATTGAATAAGCATTGAAGTTCGTTTCACATCACCAAGCCCCAATTTCCATAAGGTAGACAAAGACATAAGATTTATACTTGCACCGTTGTCGCATAAGCTCCTTGCAAATTCTAACTCACTAACCACACAGGGTATTGTAAAGCTTCCAAGATCCTTCATCTTAGAAGGCATATGACTGGTGATAATAGAGCTATATCTTTTTATTAGTTCTACGATTTGATTCTCTTCTCAAGTCTACTTCTTTGTTAATACGTCTTTAAAGAACTTTGCATACTTAGGTATATGTTCCTAATGCCTCCAAAAAAGATAAATTAATTTTCAATGTTTTCAACTTCTCTATAAACTTTTCAAAATATGCATCCAATTTGTTCCTTATTAAGTGTTAGGGGAATGAATCTTGGGTGGATATAGCAGAGTGGTAACATAAGGAGGATAGTTACTTATGTGTATATCCTTGTTCTTCTTTTCTTGGTCTTCTTCTAGGTTGGGTTTAAATTGTTTCTCTATTGATTGCTCAAACTCTTTCCCAACTATGATTGTGATTTCATTGAGTTACTCTCATGAGTTCATTTCAGTACTGCTCAAGAGACTCCCCCCACTTCTTGTAGATAACACATTTGTCAGTTGGCTCATTTAGACAACTAAGTTATTAATAGGCGAGGCATCGTTTGTAGTTACTTCCCTTCCAGCATCTTTTAAGCCTCATCCATGCTTATGATCTTCCCTTGCAACCTTTTGTGAGCTTCATCTATTCTCATAAGCTTGTATGTGATCTTGCCTAATTTGGAGTCATTGGCATTGGAATTATTTTATTGAAATCCAGGTGGCTCTTGATTTAGCAGTTGGTTACCTGTAATGTTTAACCAAGAAAATTTTGGGTGGTTCCTCCACTTAGGGTTGTAATAAAGGTAGTTTCCTCCTTCTCGACTAAATTGTGTGTCTATGTAGTTAAAGTTTCTGTATATTATTATTTTGCATTAAAAGCAATCGGCAGTAACATGATTAACTTATCCACATAACTCATATCCATGCTGAATTACTCTAAGTAGAGAAGATTAAGAGATTTGTAGGACGTTTAGTTGTCTTGTTAAGTTATCGATCTTAACCTACATTGTTGTTATTGAATCGACAATAATGACTCCCTTTTGATCTAAGAAAGTCGACTATTAACTACTTTTTTTGACATCTAAATATAGTCATTGTTCACCTTCTCTCTTAGCAAGTCCTTCGCTTCCTCAAATATTTTCTGTATAAGAGATACTCTAGAAACTGCATCTATGGTGCCCCTTATGGGTGGATTGACTCCATGATACAATGTTTGCAAGAGAAATTCCTTTGGTAAATTATCGCGAGGACATCTCCTTTGTAAGTCCTTATAACACTTCCATGTTTCATAGTGACTCCCCATCATTTTGTTAGAAATCCATAATCTCCTTTATCATCTTCTTTATCTTAGATAGAGGAAAGTACTTGTCTAAAAATATACCCACCAATTTCTCCCACGTCGTGATGTTTATAGTGTTCAATTTAATTGTCATGACCTGGTAGTACCACATCGAGCCCATGACAACCGTGGCATACTCGGGCTAAGGACACTCGCAATATCCTTAATTCGACTATGCAAGGTTAACTGAATATCCTGTTTTTTTAAAATTTGGGTAGCACAATGGTTGTATTTTAAAAATCCCAAATCCTGCAAACGATTTCAACACACTTATATATTCACATCCAACCATAACTTTAGGACTCTCTAGTCCACTTAAGGCAATCTCAACAATAGTGTTGAAAATTCATACACAAAATCATTTATAAACACTAAACAGTCAAAAGTTAACTTACAAATGGGTCGGTTAGATAGGCAGGAGGCTAGGCCTCCCTTACAGATGCGTTTTTCATGGCCTAATGCATTGAATCCCATCAGAACTCCAAAGTTAAATGTGCTAGGGAAAGAGTAGCTCTAGGATGGGTGACCTCCTGGTGTTAGGCCCAAATTTTTCTAATTGATGTTATTAAGCGTGAATTATGTTAATTATGTGTTTATGCTTTAGTTTGATTAAATTGGGAGTATTAGTGCATAATTGAGGTTTATTTGAATTTAATTTGGTTTATATGGGAATTATAGAGTAGAAATTATATGAGGGCATTTTGGGAAGACTACTTGAGTTAGATAGGTTAAGGCTTTACAAGAGGGGTATTGTGGTCTTTGTCTTCCCTTTAGCTTAAGAGTAAAAGAAAGAATTAGAAGAAGGGGAAGAAAAGTGAAGAGAAAGAGAAGGAGGAGAAGCCGTAGGTGGAGGAAGAAGAGAAGAGAAATAGGGATTTTCGGTCCTTGAGGGATTTCGACAGATTTGAAGTAATTCCTGGTAAGTTTGAGCTCATTCCATTGTGTTGTGATTAGATTAAACCTTAGAATCATTGTGAATGTGTTAGAATCGGTGGTTTAGGGTTTAAGGGAAAAATGGATAGATTTCTTGGGTTGATGGTTTTGTGACTGTTTTATGGTGGTAATGGGTTAGCTAAGACATGAATCAAGGGTTAGATGTGTTGGTTATGCTTAAGGGAAGGATTGAATTGAGAAAATGCAGGAAAATCTGGGTTCGGAGACGTTCTGCAGACCCGCACGTCGCGACGTGCTCATGAACACGCCGCGACATGCAAGGAGGGTGTGCACGTCGCGGCGAGTTTTGGGTCATTCGTCGCGACGAGCGTGGCCTTCGT
>JANSVI020001000.1:410830-422255 GCA_025434765.2 Erythroxylum kapplerianum | reverse complement strand
AAAACTGCGACGGAATGTTTCGGTCGGTGTTTTTAGCTTCGGCGCGTTCACCGACCGAATTTCTCGCCACCAAATTCCGTCGGTGATTGACTTCAGCGACGGAAATCCTTTAATTAAGTTCCGTCGGTAATCATCGGATTTCTTGTAGTGTTATAAAAGATGAAAAGGGTTAACACTTGTAGTTAATGTTATCCGTATCACCTTTTTAGCAGTTTACTTTATAATCTTAAAAGTATAATATCTTGATATAAAAAGAACTTATTCTCCGATTCTACACGGTCAAGTTAATTAAAATTGAAATTTAATTAGAAAATAGAAATAAATGTATTTTATAAAAAGAGTTTTGTACTAGAAAAACTGAATTGTATTTATTGTGTAATTTACTAAGGTGGCTTTTTATACATAATCAATTGAGAGAAAAATTAATTAAAGATAAACACAAAATAACTTATTTAATTTGTGAGGTAGGCTAATCTAATGTACAAGATAAGATAAGGATTAGTATTTAACTTTTATATCTATCATTAATACAAATTAAAAATAGATTGCAATCTCAAGTATCAAATTGATGATGAAATTAAGGCTTTAGTCATAATATCAAAATTTTATTAAAAATAAATATTGTTGATAAAAAGAACTTTCTTAAGAACCAAGTTATGAATAAAATGAATGTTGATTTTAAATTGTTTAGTTTGTGAACAAGAGACAATATCAGGATATCACCAATATTATCACACCGTAGGATGAGTTTTGTTAAGATATAGATTATAATATTTTAGTTATTTAATTTTGGACATTATTTGATAATTAGACTTAATTAAGATTTTGTGGGATTCTTCCAAGACAAGTTTGATAAGTTTCAAATTCTAATCAAGACGGGATGTGATAATGGTTATCTTCTAAAAATTTAACTTGATTATGGTAATAAGATTGTGGCTGAGATTCATATGTGATATGGGCTGAATGGTGTCATTTTTGGATGACTTGGCAGTTGAGATTCCTAATGAGATGTTTACCAACTGATTGTGTTTAGCTACAACTCTATTTGTTGCAAACTTTTGTAGGCTGAATCACGTGACTTGTGTAGATTTTTCAGCTGTGTTTTATTTGAAATTGTCATTATTTATTAGATGAGGGTGAATTTTTTCTATTGGTTTTACGCAACCTAGGCTGATGTGTGGGTGCTCCACTTTTCTTTTGTTATGTTGTTGTTAAGGTTGCATATTCTCCATCTTTGCATGACAATAGTGGGCCAAAAAATTGTTAATTTTGTGTGATTCTTAGAGTTGCGCTTTCTTGTGCTTTGAACATCTTTTAAAGTGGGTTGTGAAGTAGGTTGAAAGTGTTGATTTTTGTAGCCGGGTTTTGCTGATGTGTGAAGGAATCTTTCGTGGTTGTCTTATTGTTCATGATGTTAGTTTTGTAGATACTGATTGTGAGTTGTGGTGCGAGAAGATTCTAAAAGTTGCAGCTGTTATTCCTCGTCGATAGTGTGATGTTTATTGAGTGGATTGAGTGTCGACTGGGTATGTTTTTGGTAGCTATTGATAGTGGTGTCGGGCTGAGGAAAATTTCAACAACCATCGTGAATTTTGTAGCTCTGATGTTTACAACGCTTCGGAGAAGAAGTGTTTATGTTTCTTGGTGAACAACTTTTTGATCTCTCTTTGAAGAAGTTGGAATTACTAGGGAAGTTGTTTATTTCTTGTTTCAAGTGTTTTTATTTACATTCTTTATTGTTTAATCACTTGAACTGTTTATTTCGTATCAATATCATTAAAAATTGTTGAGAAAATTCTCTATTAAGATTAGTACGAGGTGGTCGTATTATTGAGTGTGATTTACTTTCATGGGTAGTGAGGATCAGGGATAGTGTCAAGGGTTGGGTGAGTTGGCTATGTAATTCCTTGAATAAAACTATTGTTATATCATAGGTGAAACTAATTAAGTTGGGTAAGGGCCCTACAGACGTAGTAAGGTGTATTGAATTGCGTTAACAAATCTCGTGTGTTGATTTATTTATTTCGTTTTTATTTTTTTTTTGTTTTCTTTTTTGTCAAAAAGTTTATAGCAAGTGCAACCATTCATAATTTGTGCAAAATAAAACCTTGGAGAATTTTTCAATTGGTATCAAATCAAGTTACTGAATCAGAACTTGGTACATTAAGTTGGTGCAAATCCGTGTTTCACAATTATGGCTATAAGAGAAGGAGCATCAATCTTCAGGTTACCATTGCTAGATAGCTCAAATTATCCTACATGGAAATCACAGATGAGAGTATTCATCTAGGCACAAGGAACAAAAACATGAAACTCCATTTTAAATAGTTGGACACATCCAGTAACGACCGATGAAAAGAGAGAAGCAATGCTTAAAGATGCATATGACAAGTGATGAAGAAGAGAGAGCACTTGAAAATTCTTAAGTCTTGCGCACCATCTTCAGCGTGGTTGATAAAGGTCATTTTGCTATGATACCAGCTTGTGAATCGACAAAATAAGCATGGGATACTTTGCAAACTACACATGAGGGATTAAAATCTGTGATAACCTCAAAACTTCAAATGTTGGCTGTGAGATTTGAAGAGCCAAAGATGGATGAGAGTAAAATCATTAGAGATTTCTATAAGAGACTGCGTGATATAACAAACAAAACACGTCAACTTAGGAAGAAGTACTCTAACCTGAAACTAGTTAAGAAGACAATGAGATTGTTACCTCTAAGGTTCATATCAAAAATTGCAGCAATCAAGAAAGCTCATGATATCAATGAATTGTCATTAGATAAGGTAATAGGAATTCTTATCAATTTTGAGATGAATTTGTTAAGAGGCAAACAAGAGAGGGACAAAGGATTGACATTGCGAGTCGAGATTGGTAAAGCCGTCACTTCGAAGATGAATCCGATGAGAATAAGGATATAGAGTTATTGACAAGAAATTTTCGCAAGTTGTTAAAGAAAGTGAAGAAAGATAGACTCGAGTTTAGGCAAAATGTTGGGAGTTCATCAAATAGCCACTTCAAACAATAAGCTAAAATCAAAAGGGTGAAAGAAAAGTGAAGAAAATTCAATATCATGAGTGTCAAGGTTTCGAACATGTGCAAGTAGAATATGTTAACGTCTTGAAAAAGAGAAAAGGGAAGGCCTATACAAGCACTTGGAGTGAGAATGAATCCGAAAGTGAGTATGATAGTGCTGTGTTAGTTGCTTTATACAACAAAAGTCCAGTTGCTTGCTTACAACAACCAAAAAGGAAGAAACTGATGATAAAAAGTGTATAAATTAGACAATTATGGAAAAATGCAGATTAATAAGCTTAAAGTCCAACCTTAGATTATGATAGTGACGACAGTGGTTTTGATGGCAAAAGGGAGGATATCTATAAAGCCTATGAATTAATATATGCAAAATGGTTGCAATCATACAAGAAAAATGATAAGCTAAAGAAGGAAAACCTCTCCCTGAAGAATATCATTCAAGATCTAGAGAAGAAATTATTGTCTACATTAGATGAGCTTAGTGAAACAAAATTGAAGTTGGTCAGTATGGAGAAAAGAATAAGGATGCTAAATGAAGGTATAGAAAAATTAGAACAATTGTTGAAAATTGGTAAGATTAAAGGAGATCTCTAAAGCATTGGCTATAAAGGTGAAATTTCTAAGTTTAATGAAACAATGGCACAACCAGATCTGTTCAAGAAGAAATCTTAAGGAAGAATCGAAGGTTTAAACCTACAAGTTATTTTTGTGGGGTTATTCGGGCACATAAGGCCGAAATGCTACAAGTTACTATAAATGATATATCAAAGGGCTCAAAACCGAAAAATAATACACTCTACATTAAATTTCTAGTAACAACCCATGTTATCGAAACACACTTGGGTTAGAAACAATAAACCTCACACATCAGAATAGATAGGCTAGGGACTTATTACCAAAAATTGTCTAGATCTATAGTTAGTTATTACTGGAAAAGAAACCAAATAGATATCTAATGACAGAGATGGCAGGACGAGAAATAAGGTGTTAGTGTCGTTATTTTCTATCTTTTTATGTGTTAATGTTCTTTATTCGTGAGGTTTGAAGTTTTACTTAATGGAAATTAATCTTGTTTTATGTCAAGGTGTATTTTGGAACCAAATAAAAAGAACTGCGACAATTTTGGGATAAAAAGAGTTGAGCTAGACGTTGACCTTAATTAGACATGACCTCGTGCAACAATCAGAAACGTAAAACACAGCAGGCAGCTGGCGTCGTTTTTGAGGCAGCTAAAACGAAATTGAAGAAAAAGCTACAGAGGAAATGCAACATATGGAAACGCAAGTCTCTTCAACGTGGCGTCAATTTTAATTAGCATTAGCACATGGGAGAAGCAGCACGTGGAGACGCATTAAAATCAAATGCCAGAGGGAGACTTGGGAATTAAAAAGAAAATCACTCAACATTGAGGGAAAGAAAATCACGCAATAATAGAAGGAAACGGCAGCTGTGTTGAGAGTTTTGAATGAAAACGCACAGTACACAAAATCAAGAGGGCTGACGTGGAAGAAAAATAGAAGGGGCTCTTAATTGATAGCATGCGCAGCAGTGGGAGAGGAGAAGTGGGGGCGGCGATAGATAGAGGGAATACTCCAACCTTTATTTGTCCCATCATCTCCAGTAACCATAAGAAGGAAGCACGTTGCGCTGTTGGAGAGAAAACCAAATGCAAGTGGAGGGGACCCAGCAGTAAAATTAAAAAGGCCAGGAGCTTGACGCAAATCAAGCATAGAAGGGACAGCCAGCTGGAGGGAGGAAATTAATTCACTACAATCAGCTAGGAGACAGATGAGCAGCCCATCCACGCACAAGGCAGAACGTGACAGCACAAAAGGTAGACATTTGGAAGGGCTGGATGGTTTGGTGCGTGATTGAGCTTTTATTTGTCTAATCAAGTAATAAAGGAGGAAGTTTTTAATTGAAGAAAGAGGCAGCAAGTGGAGAATGGTCCTCTTTAATTTGAGTTTCTCTATACTTTTGAGCACCATTTGCAGTCTTCTATGCTATCTAGGGATTAGGTGACATTTGTACATCATATATCCTAAATGTATGGATATCTGATTATATATACACTTTCCAAGTTAGTTGTTTTATTTAATATTAGTGTAATCTTGGTCGAATCTTCTAATTTTATAGGTCAAGGAATTATTATAATAAGTTTTTCTTTGTTATCCTTATTCCTTATATTAGAAAATAAAGTTAGAGATGGCAAAACTGGCTTGATTTGGACTAAAATTAATAGGATTTGTTTATATTGTCCAAGCTTTGGATTGGGTTCAACCTTTCTTAAAAACTAAGCTTTAGAATAGGCTTAGGCTTTGGTTCCATAACCGGATCCACCCTAGCAT
Source organism: Erythroxylum kapplerianum (assembly GCA_025434765.2). Lineage (NCBI taxonomy): Eukaryota > Viridiplantae > Streptophyta > Magnoliopsida > Malpighiales > Erythroxylaceae > Erythroxylum > Erythroxylum kapplerianum. The sequence goes on along the minus strand of JANSVI020001000.1, from coordinate 416,868 downwards.
GCACCTTTCAAAAATATAAAATGGTGTTGTTTTATTAATTGATGAATGCATAAAATCCATACTTGAGCAATCCTCTCACTGTAATTATATCCATCTCTCTCTTTTGCTACTTATCTACCTATTACCTAGTTAAGTCATTGCAGTGCTCCATTTAGAGTAAAGGAAGAACCTTTTAGCACATATAGGATCAATATTATACAACTTAGTCAATTTTTCTAAAGTTATAGCTTCCTTTTACAGTAATAAAGAACCTCACTAAAGTCATGATCCATTTGGAAGCTCCAACTTGAAAAACTTTAATAGGTAGTAAAGCAATGGAGCAACCATATAAAATTGAAGAAGGGAGGTATGTCAAACTTTCAAAAGGGGTCTAACATTATTTCTATAATTAAAATGGTAACAAAATGACATTATCACAAGAGGGAAAATCTTGTCTAATTTAGTTATTAAAAGAAATTACTAAATTTCAAAAACTTGAGGTAAGTGAGACTTAGTATAGGGTTTAAAGACGTGATAGATATAAGGAAGTTATGCATAAAAACCTCTAAAGAGAGCCTGATAATAGCTAAATAACACTAAAAGATGATAGTAGCTAAAAAACACTAGCATAAACTAAATAGTCTAGCAAGAACTTGTCAACAGTCTAAGAGAAGAAAGATGAGTTAGGGATAAGGAAGACAAATGGAAGGACGAATGAGAGAAGGATCAAAGTCTATGCTTAATAAGAAATTCCATTTATCACTAAGAATCCTAGAGAGGTAAAAGCTTCTTGGATATGACTATTTTGTTAACTTACAACCTCAATTCTTAGGAATTACTTCAATATGCCTAGGTATTAGATTTGAAATATGTGTGAAGAAAATTTTTCAGGGTGGAAATATCTACATTATTACTACTAATAATTATAATATCACCAACATAAATTGCCAATGAAACAAAATTTGGTTATTGGTAGTATACATAATAGTTGTAATTACTTCTTAAACTTATTTAATAAATCTTTTAAACCAACCAAAAGGACTTTGTTTTAGTTCATATAAGAAATTTTGGAATATATAAAGCTTTTTAGTTTTATCCATGTAATATATCCTACCTCTTACTCAATATGTACTCTTTGAGGTCATTATAAAGTAAATGTGTTTTAACATTCAACTAGTGTCAGGTTCAATATCAATGGCACCATGAAATTAAATAAATGGACATATGCACTTTAGAAACTAAAAATGAAGTGTCACACAGATCAAATCCATTAATTTGAGTATATTCTATAGTAACTAAGCAAGCACTGTAGCATATTAATAAACCATTAAACTTATCCTTGATTATTGAGACCTATTTGTTAGCAATAGCCCATTTGCTTGTTGGAATGTTTACTAATTCCCAAGTATCATTTTCATTTGAAGTTTCCCTTTCTTATTGCATAGTAGTTTGCAAACTAAGATGAGATAAATCATCACAAATATAAGTAGACACTGAGATTCTATCTATAAATGAAGCGAATAATATAATAAGTGGTCATAAAATATAAATAAGAAAACGAGATGACGACAATAATATTTACCTTTTGAAATAGCAATATGAAAGTTAAGACTAGGATCTTCGAACAAAGGAGTAGGTGAAAAAGATGAGTTAAATGAATGAGACAAATGAGTGTATTCTTGAGTAATAAATGGTTTAGTGGTTTTAGTATGTCATAATATCTTCTTCTACTTCTACTTACAAAAATTACGGAAGACTTCAAAAGAATGAGGTTTATTAAAAAAAGGAAAAATATTATCAAAGACTAAATAACGATCCAAAATAGGAATACAACACTGTTAAAAAAATTTTATGGTCAAGAATATCTTAATAAAACAAATTTTAAATATTAAAACTAATTTAGAAACATGTAGAATAGCATCTTAAACAAAAAAAATGTTTAACTCAAATTACATGATTCTATAGGAAAAAGGGATTGAGATGTAAAAGGAACTAGTAAGAAAATGTTTAAATCAAATTACATGATTCCAACCGCTACACACAATCTTAGAGCTATCATTGTATTTTTTCCCCCTCTCTTTGCCAGATTCTCTTTATTTTTCCTTCTTCTTTCTTCAGTTCTCACCCCACATCTTCCTCTCTTTGTTACTTTATCCTTCTATATTTAGCTTCAATTTTCTATTTTCTTCTTTATTTATGTCACTGTTACTATCTCAACCACCCTTTAGCATCAATGGTAAAAAATCTCTCCTTTTCCCGTCACCTTCACACTAGCTTTCTCTACCAATAAAAATAATATAACTTATAACTAGTGTTTTTTCCTACATAAAGTTGTTTATAGTCACTCTTAATATTTGTATTTCTCTTCCTCGTCACCAACAACATTGTCAGTCACTCTTAATTTTTGAACCTACTTAAAACAGTCACTTCTAGTCACCATAACTCTTATAGAGTCATAAAATAAAAGAGAGAAGAACACTACTAGAGATATAACAATTCATTTAGGAGCTTTAAAATTCAATTACATTCCTTTGTTAAATATTATCACAGGCGCGCGCGCGCACACACACACACACATATTCACATGTCTCTTCATCTCCTTTCTCTAGTTTCTTCATTGATGATTATTTTATGGGTTAGTATCTTGGTTAAATGTTTGTCTATTTGTAAGTATAAACCACCTATTTCAAATGTTGATTTCTTATAGTCATTAATAACGTTTAAAATGTTTAATATTGTATTGATTTCATTTTATGATCTTAAGCATTATAGGTTATTTTATATGTCTTGTTGTTCATTTTCTTGTTTATTTAATGTTTGGTTTGTCTGGTTAAATTATAGGATTGAAACATTGTTTTTCCAATTTATACTTAGAATTTGTTGTTTTCTGGTTTTGTGCTTTTTGTTTTTTTTGTTCATAGATCTTAAAAATTAGTCCATTTGTTTTATATAGAAAATTAGAATTTAGTTTATAAAAGCTAAGGCTTGCGTTATGCTTTTGCCTAATAAGTGCAAAATTTACTATGTTCTTATCATGATTTTGAGAGCATTTTGCTTTTATTTGGATGGCTTTTTTATGATTTGGTACTCAATGTGATTTGTATTTTATTTGCTAACCTTGTTTTGGTTCTCCAATAAAGAAGGAATGAATTCGACCAAGTTAGAGCAATTGGGACAAGTTTTAGAGTAATTTTGGATGAACACAAGTTGAACATAGACTTATATTTAGAAGATGGTTTAATAACAAACCTATCTTCATTTGTGTAGGCTAGCAATCCATGTGAAATCTTCTAAAACCTTCCATTTAAAGGGACACAGCTTCAAACTAGACAAGTATTCATAGCTTTTCGACTCGTGTTCCTAAGATGAACCTTTGACTGCACGATAGAGAAGCTACTAAGCTAATACAATCACAACATGGACTTGTGTAGAAGTAATTTTTACGTTAATTAGGATTTTGAGAAGCTATTAAGAGCATGAACCTAACACATTTCCTAATTAGACTCATGTTGGTCAAATTTTTAGAGTTTTCTTAAGATTAAAAGGAGAGAGACATAAGCAATGATATAGAGACTAAAAAAAGTCATTAGGGCTAAAATAAGGCTTTTAAGGAGAAGAATGGAGCAACTTTGGAGATAAAGTTTAAAATCTAATCAACATCCAATCAGGAACTTTAAGATTTCAAGCAACCATATGAGCACTTTCTTTTTATTTTATATCTTTCTTGATTGTTGTTGGTCTTCTTTACTTTAACATGAAGTAAATTGGAATATAGGTCTATATAGGAAGAACCCTAGACCTTTTGTTTTGAATTGATTTCTTGATTTAATAAAATACCTAGTTTTTATTGTAAATCATTTCTAACTACTTATTGTGATTGAACTGAAATATGTTTAACTATTTGACTTAACATTAGATTTTATGTATAAGGATTGAGAAATCATATGTATGAATAGATAATGGTATAAATAATAAGCGTTATATAGAATCTTAGAGATATAACCATATAAATCATTTTTGTTAGAGTGAAATTTACCAAAGAAAATTGATAAAGTGAATTAATGTGTTTTTACATTTTTAGATAGAAAAGTTTCAATTAATCAACTTAATGATAAGGCTTATATGATTTAAGAAAGAATATAGTTATAATTTTGAAACTTCTACTAGTATAAATCATTTAATCAAGGTAGATTTAAGCACATAAATGTTCTAGGTAGAACTTTATATAGATCTTATTTATCTATTGATTACTTTAATCTTGCTCATTACTCTATTTTGTTATTCTAAATTAGTTATTTTTAATTTTGGTTAATCTTTTCTTTTAAAATCAATCATATGTTTGTTAGATTAGATAGTAAAAAATATTTAGTACTAGTACTTGTAATCCTTGTAGAATCGACACTTGTATTCACCTAAACTACACTATAAGAACTATAAGTGTACTTGCATAATGATCTTTAGCGTAGTTTTTGATATGATAAACATTATTATAATCAGGTTTTTGGCACTGTTGCTATAAACTAGAATATTAGGAGCATTTTGTTTTTATTAATGTAATTATTTTATTTTTGTAGGACTTTCTTTCTTGATCTTATGACTGTTTGTTAAATTTCAGGATTTAGGTACTCGACCAAACACAATAGTAAGACATTTGGGATAATGCACTGTAGAGGATTATACTACTTGACTATGATATAGTCTAGCATTATTTGGTCAAATGTAGAGGACAATAACTTTAAGATCAAATTTAACTTAATTTAGATGGTACAATAATTTGTATAATTTAATAGGCTATGAGATAAGGATCCAAATGCACATATTATATTTTTTTTAGAGATTACAACATTTTAAAGATTAATAAAGCATCATAGAATGTGATTTAATTAAATTTGTTCACTTTTACTTTGAGGGATAAAGAGAAATTATGGCTGAAATCTTTTTCTAATGGATTTATCACCACTTCAAATGGACTTGGTAAAAAATTTTAGCTAGTTATTTTCCCCTATCATAAATAATGAGATTTAAGAATGACATCTTTTCCTTTTAACAATTATAAGTTAAGACATTATATGAGATATGGAAGAGATGGAAGAAGCTATTGAGAAAATGTATGCACATTGGACTTGATTTGCAATTATATATGCAAACATTTTAAAGTGAATTGTGCTATCTAAATAAGCAGAATTAAATGATGCATCTCCAGGTCGGATTACAAATTTTAAAAATATGAAGGAATTGCAAGAGCTTATTAAAAATATTATCATAAACAATTAACATATAGAGAAGCCAACCCAATTTTACATGGAATAATTAAACTCCACCCAGATTTCAACAATAATAACAACAAGAAAGAAATGTAAGCCTTGAGGAGCTTTTGAAGAAATTTAATACTACATTTAAGGTTAACTTTTAAACCACTAAAGTGTCTCTTTAAAATAAAAAGGCATCCATCGATAACTTGGAAATTCAAAGTGGACAGCTTGTTAAGCTTGCCTTCAAAGGTAGCCTAGTACTTAACCTGGCAAAATCAAGTTAAACATGAGGTAGTAAATTAAAGTAATAACTTTGAGGAGTGGAAAGGGGCTAAAAGTTAAAAGAGAAGGGGAAGACTTCTATACAAGAAAAGTAAGGATGAAGGGAAGGAGAAAGAGAAAGAGAAAGAGGATCTAAAGAAGGAAATGGTCAAAGAGTACTGGCCGAGAATTCCATACCTAAGCAAACTTAAGATAAGTAAGAAAGAACATAAATTTTGTAAGTTTCTAGAGCTTCTTAAATAATTACATATTATCATATATTTCATTGAAGCTCTGTGGCAGATGCTAAAGTATGCAAAATACTTAAAGGATATCCTTTTTAATAAGAAGAGACTTGAGAAACTATTGATGGCGATATTAAGTGAGGAATTGTAGAGCCCGGCCTCTACCGCCGTCACTCCAGGTATTGTCCTCTTTGGTCTTGGGAGAGTCGACGACTCGAACCTAAGACCTCAAGGTTTTGTTGCACTTTAAGTGCACGCCTCTTACCATTGAGCCAATATAAGGTCCTAAATGTAACACAGA
>JANSVI020001000.1:257302-272764 GCA_025434765.2 Erythroxylum kapplerianum | reverse complement strand
GTATGAATGAATGGTCCCCTCCAATCAAAGCAACCCCAAGTGCCTCAGCAACAAGGCCAAAGCCATTTGTCCTTTTTCTCTTCTAATCAAACTTCATACTACTGTGTCTGAAACCTGACCCAACTGCCACAACACCGCATGGAATTCCATTCCACAATTCTAATATTCCTACACAACCACAAGTTAGTCTTCAACAACAACATTTGTCAATTCATCCATGTTCAATGTTCAATGTTCAATCACCAACTCTCCAATCTTCATTTTGTGGTTCTAAATCCAATCTCAATCCCAATCCCACAATTTAATCAAATCAAATACTTTCTTTGAATTACAGGATTTTAATCATGTTCTGTTAAATCTTATTCATACATTTATATAAAGTTTACATAAATATGTAAATAAAATTTAATGAAATATGATAAAAATATTATAATCGGAACAAAAAATATGATCTCCAATTTGATACCCAATTCTTATAGGCATTTAGATTGGCCCTTTTAACGTCATTATTTAGATTTGGACTTATGTGGGTTTAAGAAGGTAACATGCACAATGCCAACTTAACCACATAATGTTTTAAAATTCTTACCTAAAACAAAATTAGTAGGATAATAGAGTTAAGAATTAAAAGCTTAAACTTCTATTTTATCGTCATAAAATCGATATACGGTAAGGATTGAATAAAATTGCTCACCTTAAATTGCTCACCTGCTACGTTATTTTGTCCTCACCTGCTACAGTACGTTGCGCAAGCCTGCTACAGTTCTTTGCGCAACCGTCTGCCCTGTTCCACCATGAATTCCCCCAATCCAAATGAATGTGGATATACAGAAAATTCATACAATGGATAACCTAGCAGATTTTATGACAAAAGCAATCATTGGTGACAAGTTTATGTGGTGTCGATCCTCGTGTGGCCTGATAGAGACGTAAGCAACATGAAGCGGCAAGGTAGAAAGAATAGTGTGAAGATCTGATTGATACTCAATCAAATCTTCAAGTGGGAGAATTGTCAACCAAGGTGGCTGTCAACCTTGGTGGGCAAGTTAGGCACCGATTTATTTGGTGCCTAACATGCCAAAAGGATGGCTGTTTTCTCCTGCCTATAAAAAGGCAGGAGTAGCATGAAGAGAGAACAAGCAAACGGAGAGGAGAGGAAAAATAGAGAGAAGTGAGGTGTGAAGAGAGAGAGAGAGAAAAAGAGAGAGGAAAAATATTTTGTATATTTTTTGTGAGTCTAGTTTCTCTTTGTAATTCTCTAGTTTTCAATAGTAAAAGTCTTCTATCCTTGCCCATGATTTTTACCCTAATTTGGGGGTTTTCCACGTAAAATTTGTGTGTTCTTTACTATTCTCCTCAGTCCTATTTAGCTGCGAACCTGCTCTAATCCGGTCAATTTTTACAATAATTATATCAGTCTTTATCGCTTCCATTTTAGCTAGTTGGTTTTTGGGAATTTTATATATCCTTTTATTGCTTGAAAATTCTTCTTACATTAAAAAAATTAAAAAATCCTTAAGGTAATAAATAGAACATTGAATCTTATTTTTTATTGTCTGAAATATACAATAGTAAGCTACACTATTATGTGTCAGTGAGATTCACTTTCTGATTAATTTTTAAAATATTAGTTATGTGATAGTAAAACTTACGTTTTATTTTAAAATATAAAATAATACCATATTATTGTTCCTACATTTAAAATTTGTTCTTAATGTTAAATTTTAATTTAAATTATTAAAATTTAATTTAAATTGTATTCTATTCTAAATATTAAAGTTAAAAGTACACTTGTCTCTTTAATAACGTGATGCTTTCTTTTTTTACTTATTTTTATATAAATGAGTATACATAGATATTTGACTTCTACTTTTTGACAATTTTGACGTAACGTAAAGAGAAAGATATCAAGTTCCATTCAAACCTTGTCTCCTACATATGCAAGTCTTATTGCCCAAATCAATATATTGTTTAAACTCATATGCTCTACATCAAAATGTTTCCCACCACTAAAGTGTGGCATTTAATTGTTGGTAAGTTGTTTATACTTCTGAAATGTTTTTTGAATCATAAGGTAAATGGACTCATTATGTTTCTCCATTCTTTCATTTTTCTTATTAGATCTTTTCATCATTTTGGCTTATCCCCATCCTCATTGATGTAAGTACTAAAGGTATCAAAATGGTTATTCAAATGCATGTTTGATTTGAGTCCAACATTATAAATGTGCCTATACCATTTGTTGGTTGGTATTTGTCCAACCAAACATAGATAGATTTGTCCCTATATTTTAATTGCTTCATATACATGTTCAAATTAAAACTTAAAATAAGAATGCCTTGAACAATCATATGCATTCATAACTATAAGTATAACAATAGTCAAATTCAAATACACTAAAAAAATAATCACATACCATTCAAATTGAAGGCATATGATCTTATCATATTCCATTCTTTTGTTGTCTCAAATTTTGTTTTAAGGTTATCATAGATATTCCTAACACGATATATATGTTCCTCACCAGTTATCTTCATATTGAAGACATGTTCCAAAGCTTATTAGAAAGAAACTACGTGGGATTTGTTAATGCACTTGTCTATGCCTATAAATTAATGTCTATAAAATGAATCTTCATACAGCAAAACAAACTTAAAATTTACCTTTTTTTATTAGAAACAAAAATTTAATTGCAATCTTTGAAATGTTTATTTTCTTGTTATAAAAAATACAAGCATCCATTTTCCCGAGATTGTCAATTCTAATTATAACTCATGCAATTGGAAACATATTATTATTTACATTTAGACTAATGGTCAATAGTTATTTTTGTTTGCTCCTACCCTTAAAATGATAACAATTGTCACCTTTTACAGGCCCGCAAGCAGATAAAAAACCCTTTTTACAAGCATTAAAACATATGTACATTGAATCAAATAATCTTTATTGATACTTGATTATAAAAGAACTACCTGAGTACTTTAATATACATGATCCATATTTCCTTAATTTTGAAAATTGGTCGACCTTTTCACCCATCAATAGCTCTAATGGAAAGTTCTTTACCCTATAAGCCTTATTTTGTAATCTTAATATTAAAGTCCTTTAAAAGTGCACCCTTAATCCTATTAATATCCCATTTAGGGTTGTCTTTAAAATATGGGAGGTATTTCCTTACATTCTAAAGCGCCTTATATTTTCTATTTTGGTATCCATGAAAAAGATGTACATATATGTCTTGACTTGAAATGAAGTACCATATTGTGTTAGAGAAGCATGTGTTCTCTACCATAACCCTTTTTAAAATAGTAGTTACTTTATATTTATATTTCTCATTCTTCATATAGAAATAATCAAAACCCACCTTTCTTAATAATATATTGGATTAGAGCTCATCTAAATATATTCATTAGATCAAATAACAAACCAAACTTTAAATTAATTTTCTTTATCATATCATTATTTGTTTTAAATTTTGAGAACTTAGGCATTCTTCTACTTCTTTATCTGAACTATCATCCACACTCCTAAGCTCATCTAAATCTTCATATGATGAATATGTTTGTATATTTGTAATATTATCCGTTGGGACATCTTGTGCATCACCATAAAAAACTTATTAACTTCTTTTGTAGACTCTTTACCAACCACTTCGTCAAATATGTTTCTTCTAATCAAATGAACTATATAATCATTAAAGTCACTAACTCCTTTGTCACCCTGATATGTTGGATCGTCAAATTCATTATTATCAACATAATTAGTGGCTGTATAAACCTTACCCTCCCTAGAAGTAAATTGTTTGCCCTCCATAGCATCATTGTCATCTTATTAACCCTCTCCAACAACACAAATAATAGCCTCACAATCAACCTATTCGCCTTCTTATAAGTAGGATTTAAATCTGTCTATAAAAGCCTTCATAACCTTATAGTCAATATTTTTAATTAAACTAATCATATCGATGATATGCTCCTCACTTTTGAGATCTCTAATGTCATCTTCATAGGAATCTAGAGAAAATTTATAATTAAACAATAGAACCTCTCTATAGCTCAAGTCACTTGCTATGTATATGAATTGTAGCATGGTCAAATGATCTAACTCTACTCCAAAGTTAGATATTTTCCCTCCATCATAATGCACGATATGAATAAATTTGATGGTGCCAACATGCCAAAACTGAAATCAACTATAGGTCTATTAGATGAAGAAGACAAACATGAACACATAAATTACTAATAAAGTATTTAACTAGAACATAATCTTATCAGACATAATACCAACATATTTTTCATAAAGTAGATAGCTAAATGAGCAATTTAGTCATATGTTGTCTAGTTTCATAATATCTTCCGTAATACTCACCACCTCTATTAGACCTAATGATTTTCACTTTTCTGTCTGCTTTTCAACTTCATTTATATAAATTTCTAAGGCATTCACTACTTGAGATTTCTCATGCAGTAAATTGACATATCTATAACGTGAATAATTATCAATAAAGGTGATAAAGTATTTTTCTTTACCGAAAGAATTAACATCAAAAGGTCCACATATATCGGTGTGTACAATTTTAAAAAGTTGAGTGCTTCTCGTGGCACCTTTCTTTGCATATTTTTTTTTGCTTTTCCTTAATACAATTCACACAAATATTGAGATCAGTAAAATCCAAATCCGGAAGAATTCCATTCTTTACTAATCTTTCTAGTCTTTCCTTAGAAATATGACCTAAAGGTTTATGCCATAAGTAAGTAGAACAGTCATTCACTAAACTACGTTTAATTCCAACTTTATGGTGTAAGGTCATAAGAGTTTCAGCATAAAAATTATCAAGATTCAATTTATATAAACCAACACAGAGTATAGTAGATCTAATCATACTAGTATGCTTAAACAAACTGAAACATCCTTTGACAAACTTAAAAGAGTATCCAGTAACATTAAGTTTAGATAAAGAAATCAAATTCCTAGAAATACTAAGTACATAAAGAGTTTCAAATAAATCTAGATGATGTCCAGTATTCAGGATTAAACAGTAAGTCCTAACTCCTTCCACTGGAACCTTTACTCTATTCCCCATGAAGACAAACTTCTCATTTGGGTTTGTGGTTTAAATCTTAAGGAATCCCTACGTAGTATTAGAAACATGAGTTGTACATCTAGAGTCAATCTACTAAATATTATGTGGAACTTTAGTTAAATTTGATTCAAATCGTACATAAGCCTTAACCTTACCTTTCTTTTCAAACCAAGTCTTACGTCGTGGATAGTCCTTCTAGAAGTGTCTAGATTTTCCACATAAATGACATTTGTTATTGTTTGCCTTCTTTTGGATCTTAATGAAGGACTCATTGGTCTTTAGTGGTCCTTTTCCCTTTCCATGTTTCTTATGTAATTTCTTACTAGCTCCTTGATATTTCACAAAAAGGATGGAATAATTTCCTTGATTCTTAAGCCTTATTTCCTCCTGAGCCAACATACTGTGCAATTTATGCACATTCCGTTTATCTTTCATGGTGTTATACCTCATTTGGAGTAAACTATACTTAGATGGTAAAGAGTTTAAAATGAACTGTACACGGAAATTCTCATCCACTTCCATTCTCAAAGACTTAAGTCTTACTGCAAGAATGACATATTCATGCATAGTATGAGAACCATCAAATTTCATAGTGGTCAAAGTACCTATTAATGTCCCAGCAAGAGACTTATCAACTGTTTGGGAGTGCTCTTCCACAAAACTCATAAATTCTTTAGCATTTTCAGTTTTGGGAAGAGCTGACTTGATGTTGTTTGCTATGCTCATTTGCATAAACATCAAGCTTAATATGTTTGATTTTTTCCAAGCTTTATAATGAGCCTTTTCTTCATTACTACTGGTATTAGTAAGAGTAGCAAACTTCTCAACTTGAAGTGTCAAATCAAAATCCAATGCACTAAGGTGAACTTGGACTTGTTCACTCCAGTCAGAAAAATTCAGCCTATTAAATATTGGTACAAACAATCCTTGTGAATGTAAAGACATAGGGAGAGAAACTGCAATAAATACATGCCTAAAATTAATGCTTTGAGTCATAAACTAACATATTGTATAGATTCAGATGAAAGCTTATGTTAACAATTAATATACATTAATGTTCTCCTTTGGGTGATACATCAATGCACAAAATAAATGCCAATAATATTTAACATTATTAGGTAATGATGCATACACTACTTAGAAATATTTATTATCTTTGGATAAATAAGTAAAACTAATAGTGCATTTACATTTACCAAACAATCATATTCATTAATTATAAGAACAACTAGTTAACCTTTAGGTAATTCATAAATATCTTATAATAATGAATTTCAATCTACTCATAGATAAGCATCATTTATAGCATCAATTTTAAGAGTGAGTGATTGGAAAAATTCTAGTCAATTTAGAACTAAATTATCTTAAAGATTTGATCACTTAGGTGATTAACAAATCTAAAATAATATTGTTCCAAATTTGATAAATGCGTAAAATATTAAATATTCAATTATCACATCATAAACATACTGCTAATCATTATTATTAACATACATTCATACAAAACATTGTATGTAATTATTACTAATCTTGATAACAGTGATGCTATCAACATCCATGAACAAGTTAACATGCATACTCTTCATCCTCAATTTTTTATATACTATTCACATCCATCATGTCGGTATTAAGCATTATAAACATTTATTACATATGACATTGATGATCTAACACAAAAAGAGTTTTCAAATTCTTTGTACTATTATAATTTTTTATTAATTTTATGATTCTCCCAATTTTTTATGATAAAAATCAATTTTGAAATATATTCTCGTTAATTTAACAGTTTTTAGACGTGTTATATTTTATATAAGTAGCAACATTATAAAGAGGTAATTAAATAGTAAACTACAAAAGGTATATTTCAAATAGATTGATTTATTGATGTATTAATCATATTAAAAAAAGAGTGAATTATTTATTTTATTAAAATTTTAACATATACAATATATTTTAAATTTTAATTAAGGTTAAATACATTGGACCTCTTTGTAATATGTTTTTATTTCATTTCAATTCTCATATATTTAGAAAATTATTACTTATTCCTATAGTAATGTTTAGCTATCACAGAATTTTTCTTATCATATTCCATTAGTCTTCCATCTAATTTTTATTAAAAATAAAGTAAAGTGAAAATTTCAAATATTAATATATATCGCTTTGATAAAACTAACAAAATGTGAAAGGAATTGCATGATAATTAAACAGGAGTATGTCGAGGTAAATGAAAATTATTAGAACAAAAGGATTGGAATAAAAAAAGTCAAATTATAAGAGAATTTAAAGTAATTAACTTATATAATTAATGTTAAATATTTATATATTTATATGATAATTAGTAAAATGAATAAATTACTTTATATGACATACAATCTTTATGATTTGTTATTCAATAGCTTTATGTGATGTGGTTATTCACATATTTTAAAAATATCGGGTGATAAAAGTTGATGAAGAAAATTAACATAATAACTCATTTCAAATATTTTATAAAAGATAAGAAATTTTTATAAACTTCTTAAATTATAAAAGAATTTTAGTAAATTCATAAAATTTCCTAAACTGAGACAACTATATTTTGTGTATGGTTGATTTATCTTTTTTCCTGACCTCACTGAGTTTACACCATCCAGGTATAATTGACATTGACCATCTATCAAGAATAGGTTTATGGCTCATACCTTTCATTTCAATTTTCACCTTAAATTCTTAAAGTGCACGTCTCGATTGGAACTTTCCACCTTACTCACAACCATTCCTAATAATTTTTACCATTAGAACGGAAATGGCTGTAAAAAAAAAAAATATATTAAACCTCATATACATATGGCGGTAAGGAATTCTAGTTGACCAAATGATCACTAATTAAACTTTTTGGAAAAATAAAAGGTCAAGTGAACCAACTCAAAATTATATATTATATAATTATATAATTATCAAATTAACAATTTTATTCTTATTCAAGTAAATTATTACATGATAAGCTCCCTCAACATTTCAGATAAAACGACAATCTAGTTTTGTGCTCGAAGTTGGTAAGAGGTTAGTTTTATACAAGCTCAATTTTTAGGTGGAATTTTTACTTTCTAGGTTAATAAAAATATAGTGAAAAACTGAACGTCGGAGTATATAGCACACATCCCAACAGAACTTCAAATATTAAGAATGATGTTAAAATGCATTAGATTATGTTTGACAGCAGGAAAATTACAATTACGTAGTCGACTTTCCATGATGCATGTGTAAAATTCAATAATGGCCGATTATATTGGTCGAAATTTGAGATATTGGCTCTACTACTCAGTAACTACATGCTAATATGAATTAGCAGTATCGACTTGACTATGCTTATGTATTCAAGACCTAGTATGATTATGTTTTCTCGTCCCATTTATGATCATTCTGTCAGGGAAATGCAATTCCATATCAAAAAAAAAAAAAAGGAGCAACTCTTGTCTTGAATGCAAACAGAATGAGAGCTTATCTAGCTAACACTTAAGCTCATTCTTTGTCAACGTAATCTTGGCAAAATGGTTGCATATTCATTGAACAGTTGCAACAGAAATATTGTTAGAGCCCAAATATTTTATTATCTGTTTCCTACTTACAGGCATCTTAATTGATAGATCTCTCTAAGTAATTTTATAATCAAAAAGAAACTAATTTTAAGGAATTAAAGGGAATTGACAAAGGACTCGCTAAGAAATTAAATAAATAGCTGAAAACGAGATGAGATGATTTATGTTTAATTTTTTTAATTCCATTTGCACCTAATACCACAAAATGGGATTTGATTAATTGACTCGTAGCTATCCTTTTGAGGAACAAAATAATCAAAAAAAGAAAAAGAAAAAGAGAGAGAGAACTTAAATTTAGCGGTCAATTTCCAATTCTTATCCAAGCTTTGTCATACGTGTTTCACTCCCCACTCACTTGGCTTCTATAAATATAGCAAGCAGACCATCTGCTTACCGCCACAACCGAACGCCCAAAAATTATTCTCTTCCTCATCCACAACCAAAACCATTTCCTTCTTTCTCTCTCTCGCCCACTCCTATACGGACACAATACACACTTGCATGCAACACACTCGCAATTATGGATTCCAATATAATAAATCCCAACCATAAGCTCAACTTCGACACACAAAGAAGTTTTGCGGAAACATTTGGATCCCATTGCCGGGAAACTTTGTTTCCTGACGATCCTTTCCGGCAATTCAAGAACGAAAAGGGTTGGGGTCGACTCAAAACTGCACTCCAGTACTTTGTTCCCATATTTGAATGGTTACCTAGATACAATCTTAAGCTCTTTCGATTCGATCTTCTTGCCGGTATCACTATAACCAGTCTCGCTATTCCTCAAGGAATCAGCTATGCAAAACTTGCCAATATCCCTCCCATCATTGGTCTCTGTAAGTACTTTTTGTCTTGTTTACCTGTTTATATATTAATCCTTTTCGTATCACCTAATTATATGGTTCTAAATAAGGATGATCATTCATCTGCTACCATATTATACTGATTAATTAAATAACTGCATGCAGACTCAAGCTTTGTTCCTCCTCTCATCTACGCTGTTTTCGGGAGTTCAAAGCACTTGGCCGTGGGTACGGTGGCTGCGTGCTCATTGCTCATAGCTGAATCAATTGGCGACAAAGTGTCCGCCAGTGATGATCCCAAATTGTATCTTGATTTGGTTTTCACGGCTGCTTTCATCACCGGAATATTCCAGACTGCTCTAGGCATGTTAAGGTGACAGAGACTTCTGATTCTCTTTTAATGAATTCTGGGATTTTAGATTAATTTTTGTATCATATTCTCAATAAAAGATATATTTTAATGTGCACAGACTGGGGATTCTGGTGGATTTCTTGTCGCATTCTACGATTACTGGCTTCATGGGAGGGACTGCAATCATTATTTGCCTGCAACAGTTAAAGGGTTTCCTTGGAATCACCCATTTCACTCACAAAACTGATGTTGTTCATGTTCTTCACGCTGTTTTTAAACAACGACATGAGGTTTCACTCTCAACTTTCTTTATACTATACATACATACCCATATATATATATATACACACACATACCTTTCATAATTCATTTTCACTTTTACATATAAAATGTTTAATGTTCAGATTCTTCACAGTGATTTCTTTACTCGATTTAGACATATATACTACATGTATCCAGACCCGTCATGTTTCCTTTTAAACATCAACTTTTCGTAAACGACTTTTGTTTCACAAAGCCACTTCTGTTTACTTATTCTCCATCTCTTTCTGTCTTCCTTTTTGTACTAAAATTTGCACATGCTTCTCTCTAATTTCTTCTAGCTAGTTCAACTATATATTTCAAAGAGGAATGGCAAGCTCAGTTGGGTAATTATGATTATGCAGTCTTAATTATCGATACACAAAATAAAGTTGTTTTCTTCCTATATATGCAGTGGAGATGGGAAAGCGCATTGCTTGGCTTTATCTTTCTTATGTTCCTACAGTTCACTCGTTACCTGGTAAGATCTTCTGTATCATCTTGTTTTTGTAGTATTTCTCTTTTTAAGAGGACTTTGTAACTAAAATCCATCTTTATTTTTAAAGCTGAAATAACGTGGAAAGATCAATGATAAAAAGTGATCACGCAAGTCTATAGTATCAACCCATGCTTTAAGACCTATTTATTTGAGGCAACTCAACTTTAACTAAAACAATCAGGGCAGGTAAGATTGTATGGGAGTTCTGCATTTTTTTTAAAAATATATGAAAATTTGTTTCTGTCGAATACAAGTAATTATAATATTTACTAATTAAATATTATAATTAGTATTGAATCAATTATGAGTCCGATCTATCGTAAATTGAATCAATTTTAATTTTATTTGTTAAGTTTAAATAGGTGCCAACCCTGGAATTACTGTAACCATAAGCCATTATGCTCTTGATATGTGACGTGTGATGAGACACAATGACGTAGACCTAAGCGGCAAGTCATTGGTCCCACCACCACTGACCTAACTCAACCCAACACGACAAAAGACCAACGTAAAACCGTATTGGTGTTGGTCACAGCGTCTGCTGTCGACTGAAGACCAAGGCCACACCTAACAAATAGGTCCATAGAGAGCGCAACTTTAACTACAATTTAATTGAAATTATAGGGTAAATGCTTATTATTTGAAATCATCTACAGCCTGAAAATTATTTAACAATCTAATGCGTATTATTAACTTGTTGGAAATATTTAATTTGACGCATTTTATTTATACAAATTGAGATGCTATTTATTTACTTATCATTTCAAATTCAAAGAAGTGATATATAAATACTTATTTTATTATAAGAAGTTATGATTTTTATTACTTTATTTTCGAATTATTATTTTTAAGTTAAAAATAATATTTATCCTGAAAATGTTGAGCTCAAACTTGAATTTATATTAAAAAATCAAGTATCATAATTTAGTGCCAAACTTGATTTAGACTCTTTAAAAAATTGAGTGAAAATTAATTATTTAAGTTGACTTTGAATCTAACCTTCAACTTGTTTCAAAATTTATAACTTGTCTGAAATTATCTGAATCTAGTCTATATAATCTTAAGCTTAACTTAGCACACAACCAATGTATACTCTAGTTGAAAGATGATTATAAAAGTTACACGAATTAAATCATCATTGGCCATGGAGTATGTTGAAATAAGAGTTCAATTTACATTTGTTCCTTTCAACCCTAAGGCGTACCTTGCAAGTAAGTTAATTGTGATCAAATTGGTAAATCCATTCAATTCAATTGTTACAAGTAACTTACTTGCACAAAAAGTGTTCTTATTTGTGACGATCTCAAAAGTACTATGTTGAGGAACAAGATCCTCTGTCTAATTTTATGGTATCTTATTCTGTCTTATTATTCTTAGTCATTTATTTATACAGATCCTGCGTTTATTTATGCAAGACCTACGTGAAACTTATATAAATAAATGACTGAGATTTATAAGATATAAAAAGATATCATAAAATTAGATAGAGGATCTGGACTCTTATGTTGGTGCTTTTTTGAGTCTTGAGGCCATTATTGTTACACGTTTTCGACGTGGGCTTTCTTTTGTATTAAATTCGTTGCAGTCATATGGGTACATATTCACTGACGCAATTGGTTGAAAATGGGTTTTCAGAGGAAAAGAAAACCAAAATTGTTTTGGGTCTCAGCTATGGCTCCAATGTTGGTCGTGCTAGTAGGCGGGCTTTTCGCCTATTTTGCTCACGGTGAAAAGCACGGGATCGCCATTGTAAGTAATGGGTTATGTCTACTATGTCTTTTAAGAAATTTCACCGTCTTCAAAATGTTGCATGCACGAATGTGTGTGCATAATTCGTTTTCTTTTATGTTTCCTGTTTGCCTCAGGTGGGTCACTTGCACAGAGGATTAAACCCTCTCTCCATTAACAGATTAAACTTTGATTCAAAGTATTTGCCAGCAACCTTGAAGGCTGGACTGGTTACTGGTCTTATTGCTTTAGCCGTAAGAAAACTAGCAAATTACAAGCATTTTTTTTTCTCTATAACGACTCTCAAGTATAATCATTCCTAAATAATTAACTGGTTAAATATTGAATCCTCAACGTAGGAAGGGATAGCAATAGGAAGGAGCTTCGCTATAATGAAGAATGAACAAATCGATGGGAACAAGGAAATGATAGCTTTCGGTTTCATGAATATTGTTGGATCTTTAACCTCCTGCTACTTAACCACAGGTAACACTTGAAGAAGCTTATGCAATTTTTTATATGAGATATAAGAATATATTAATACGAGTGGGATTTCTTTTATTGATACACAGGGCCATTCTCAAAAACAGCAGTGAATTTTAATGCGGGATGTAGGACAGCAATGTCAAATGTAGTAATGGCCATTGGTATGATGTTGGTGCTACTTGTGTTGGCTCCTCTATTTAGCTATACACCTTTGGTGGCACTTTCTACAATTATAATGTCAGCCATGTTTGGATTGGTGGATTATGAGGAGGCTTATCACTTGTTCAAGGTTGACAAGTTCGACTTCCTCATTTGCATGGCGGCTTTACTTGGTGTTTCTTTTATTAGCATGGATTACGGCCTCATATTGTCGGTAGGAACTGCTACTCCAATCGTATTAGTTGCAGTTGGAAGTCTCATAATCATGTTCTTATTTAAAACCACATTGTGTTCCATTCACACAGGTTGGGCTAGCACTGTTGAGAGCACTTCTTTATGTGGCTAGGCCTGCCACTTGTAGACTTGGTAAAATACCGGACTCGACTCTGTTTCGCGACATTCAACAATATCCTGCTTCTCAGCGGGTTCCAGGAGTACTAGTCCTACAACTTGGGTCCCCTATTTATTTCGCAAATTGTAACTACATAAGGGAAAGGTAGGCAATTGTTTATCCTACTACAATGTCTAAATTATATATATGGTGAAATCAGATAATAATCAAAGCTGCAACATTGCTATCCCCAAATTCTGAGTAGGATTCTTCGATGGATTAGAGATGAAGAGAGGGCTCCTGATTTCAGACAAGTCGAGCATGTTTTACTAGATTTAACAGGTAAGCATTATATATATATATATATAGGAGCTCCGACATGAATTAACTTTGCGTTTGCAAGATTTTAAGATATATGCATTGTAACACTATCCATTTCTGCTGTTCTTAATTACGTAGGAGTTACATCCATTGACACCACAGGAATCGAAACCTTACTTGAAGTACGCAGGATGTTGGACACAAGAGGCATCAAGGTAAATGACATTTTCTTTTACTCCTCCGTTCAATTTCTTTTCACTTCCATTTCTTAGTCTTTTTTTCTTCTCTGTTTTAGTCACCGTTTTTGTTTTCGATTACCTCTATTCTATTTTGACATTCTCAGATTGCAATCATAAACCCAAGACTTGACGTTTTGGAGAAATTGACAAGGTCACATTTTGTTGACAAGTTCGGAAAGGAATCGATATTTTTGGGAGTTGAAGATGCTATAGAGTCCAGTTTATTTTTCCTAAAGAAAGACACGTCAACAGAGTAGTACAGCGGCAAAAACATGTATCTTTTTACGATAGTAGTCAGACAAAGTAGGTTGTAGTCCTACCAGAATTTGCTTCGTCAAACGTATCTGTAGTTGAAGATTACTTCATTCATAAGCCAAAAATGTAAGATTAATATACTTTTCTTTTCACTTACATCCAAAGTGTTTTCATAGAAGTCCATATAAATGCTATACATAATTTAGCAACTATAGTGTTGAAAATTCACAAGTAGAGTCGTTCCACATTGGAAAGAGACATGTGGATAAATTGAATTATATTATAAGATAAAGCTCATAACCCAGTGCCTTAAAGTTTTGGGTTGAGTTATGATGTTCTAGTTATATACGTTGTCATCTATATTCGGTTCGATTTCTCCCCTGGATTTCTCAAAACCCTATATTGGTATTAGAGTTAAGTTGGTAAAGTTTGATGGATATAGGTCAGAGAGACTCAAATGGCTTTGATATCTCAACCACTCTAAGGGCTACAAATTTTACTGTGGAGAAGGAGGGTCCAGAATTATAGAGTCACAAATAGCTAAGTTTTGGAATATGATGTCTATGATGAGAGTGGTCCTTCTTACCCTTCAGATGAGAGTGGTCCTTCTTATCACTCATACACTTAGAATTAGTGGATCAAGGTCTTGATACCATACTAGTATAAGAATTAGTGGATCAAGGTCTTGATACCACACTAGTACAAGAACAGGAACCTATACCTATACAAACTAAGTTTCTTAAGGTACAAGAATTAGCTCAATTGAGAAGATCCACTAGAGTGAGAAGACATGCTATTTTATCTAATTACATGGTCTATTTGGGTGAATAAGGCTATGATATTAGACATATTGTCGATCTAGTTATTTTTTCAGAAGTTATTTCTAGACCTCATACATGTTTGTGGCTGGATGGAATAAAAGATGAGATAGAATCCATGAAGCATAATAAGGTATGAGAGCTTGTTGATTTGCCTCAGAATCGCAAACATGTTAGTTTTAAATTGATTTGTAAGACCATAAATGACTTTCAAGATAAAGTTGAGCTATTTAGGGCTCGACTAGTTTCTAGAGGGTTCATTAAGAGAGAAGGGATTGATTTTAGTGTTACCTTCTCTCCCATATCCTCTAAGGATGCATTTCAAATAATTATGGTAATACTAGTTCATTATGATATAGAGGCTATATCAGATAGATGTCAAAATTGCTTTCTTAAATAGAGACCTTTATGAAGAGGTTTATTGGAGCAACTTCACGGATTTCAAGATTAAGATAAAACTAACATGATTTAGTAAACTGAGCAAATCTATATATGGTTTAAAACAAT
>JANSVI020000999.1:1715603-1726028 GCA_025434765.2 Erythroxylum kapplerianum | reverse complement strand
TGTGTTTTTTGATGATTAGGGGAGGAGGAGAAACAAAAGGATAGTAAAGCTAGATTTTCGACTGTCTGACTCCAATAGTCTTATTGAATTTGCTTGAGCTTCTTTTTTATAGGGCGTGTCGATATTAGTTTGAAACTTAATGTACTTTTGACAAAGTTCTTTTTTAAGGAAGTGGTGCAAAGTTTAAGCTGTTTCAGTGTTTGAATTTCATCGTCATAGGCAAGGCTGCTAAAGTTGTTGCTCTGGCCTGTTGACAATGGATTTGGAGGACAAGTTTCTTGCTAGAGGTATTTATGACTGCGCTCCTCCTTGTCTCATGGGACTTAATTTATTCTTGCTTCTGTGTTCCACAGTTTGCATTTCTTACAGTGTGGTATCAAGACGGAGATGATGTTTGGTTTATTTCTGTGCTATAGCAAGTTGTTGACTTTAATAGGCCCCCTTTCTTGTTGCTGTTAGTATGTTGTTTGGGTCGACATTCAGAGGAGTATCTGGGTGCAATTATGACATGAAAATCAACAAAGTGAATAGCCTTGTCATGATAACTTACTAAGAGAGTTGATTGATTTTGATGCCAATCTTGGTGTATCCTAAGCATTAGTCCTAAATTAAGTTCTTCTCAACATCCTGCAGTCACTGTTAGCCTCATTGTCGATGATATTTTATGTTCATTAGAACTAAAATGATTGCAAGTTCTATTATATGAGATAGAGAAAGAACAGGTGTCGAGGCTTTTATATGAGGATTTCTGATGAATAATTTATACTTAGGTCTTTCCAAAGTGATTTCCAATTAAAATACAATTCTAATGCCTATTGTGGAACAACAGTTGGATTCCCAGTTGCAGGAGTCTCGTTCCAATCAAAACTCTGTCTGTTTTCAAAGGAGCAATCTCTAAATTTGCTTGGATTTCTAATTCAAGTCCACTGCTTAGCCATAAGCTTGTAGTTAGACTTAGCAACCAGTGATTATGTGAGATGCAGATATCTCAACATTACAACGCTACTATTCTATAGTTGTAAAAATTTTCTCTGCGCTGAAATCAATATTTGTTTATGCCATGTAGATGCAGTACACCTTGTTTTCTTATTTCCTTGAGTAGATGCTGATATTTATAGTGAAACAGCAGAAGCATTGTGAAAGGTGACTGTCATCCTTAAAGCATAACCGTTTGTTCTTTATGACTCTGGGGAGCCAGAGAATCATCAGTCATGATTTTCCCAGCTAACAATTTCTCCTGCCTATTTCTAGAACTTCAATGAGATCTCTATGTGATATTATGAAGCATAATGACCTTATACTTGGATATTGTATTTTTATCACTTGTTCTGCTTTATGGTTTTCCCGTTCCATTTGGATTATCATTTAGCAAGTCTGAATATTTATATTAACTTGCTGTTGAATAGAAAGCTAGGTGGAATTTTCTTTTGTCTGCGCCAATTTATTACCATCTGCTTAAGTTACCATCAGAAATTATAAAGAAGCATATGTTCTATAAAGAAGCAGTTATTTATGATGGTGTTGAAGTTTCAATTTTCACCTGGAACATTATAATGTGAATGCAATTAAATATGTTTGGATTTTATGTAGGCCTACAGTTTCTTGAAAAGATTTTTGGCGAACAGATGTTTGTTCCTTGTAAACTTTGTGGTGTTGAAGTTATGATTAGCAAAATAACTAAGAAACAAGGTCACTGTTGTTAGGGGTCGAAAGAGAACATTGATTATCACCAAACGGTTGTCATTTAGAAGTAACTATACAAATAATCTAGTTACTTAAAACTTGAAGCATTATAAAGGAACTAAAAACTAGATTACTTCTTTCACTGTGCATGGATGAGATTATTGTTGGAACTTGCTTTAGCAGTAATACTGCTCATTTTCTCCAAAGGCTTGCTCATTTTTTGGGTTAATCTGTTGTTTCCATTCAGTTTCTGGAGTTCAAAGCCTCTCTTCTAGTGTGCAAAGCACGCCAGAGAAAAATGGGAATTCAGATGATGCTTCAAGAAGCCCAGAACTCCTACAGGAGTTTCTAAAATCTGGTCCAGAAAAAGAAATTCTTAAGACTTGCTTTGACAGGAACAAAAAGCCCTCAGCTTCATCGAAAAACAAGATGACAGAACTGACAAAGATGAATAACAAAACAACTAAGAAGCAGGACCCTAAAAAAGCTTCATCTAGTTTCAATACCCAGCCTTCTTCTAAGAAGCATAGAAAGGGGGAAAACCCAGTAAGACTTCTGCCAGCTTCCGAGCAGTCACAAGATTTTGGATCTTCAAGTACCTGGGTATGCCAGAATTCTGCTTGTAGAGCTGTTCTCTCCATTGATGACACATTTTGCAAAAGATGTTCGTGTTGTATTTGTCATTTGTTTGATGATAACAAAGATCCCAGTCTGTGGTTGGTTTGTACATCTGAAAATGGTCAGGATGATGCTTGTGGGCTATCTTGTCATATTGAGTGTGCCCTTCAACATGAAAAGGTTGGGGTTGTCGATCTTGGCCAATTGATGCAGCTAGATGGTAGTTATTGTTGCGCTTTTTGCGGTAAAGTTTCTGGAATACTTGGGTGAGTAAATTTTAATTACAACATCTACCTTTGTGTCAGTAGTTGGCTTCATTCATGTATCATCAATTATTGGAAGGTTAAGTTGATGTGCTTGACAGCCTACACTTCTCTGCAACTTTGCAATACTTTCTAGATCCTACTGTTTTGAAAAAATTTCCCGCAGTTTTGAAAAAGTGATATTAATTAATGTTCACTACATTTGGCATTGATTTACGTCTATGTAAGAGTAGATGCATCTTTTATATCTTGATCTCATTTATACTATTTACATGAGTGTGCTTTGAATGATTTTCTGAGTTTCGACTTGCAATGGCACCTAATATAGCTAGTGAAGCAGCGAGTAATGAATTGGGATGAAATTATAATTTGCATTGTTGACTTCAACATTTGGTCGTCATTGAGTTTCTTTTAAGCAATTATTTTTGACAGATCTTGGAAGAAACAGCTACTTATAGCCAAGGATGCCCGTCGTGTTGATGTGCTCTGCTATAGGATATACCTAAGTTACAGGCTACTGGATGGGACTACAAGGTTCAAAGAACTGCATGATATTGTACAAGATGCAAAAGCCAAGTTAGAAACAGAAGTTGGTCCAGTCAATGGTGTTTCTGCTAAAATGGCTCGTGGTATTGTCAGCAGACTCTCTATTGGTAGTGAAGTGCTGAAACTTTGCTCTGCTGCCATTGAAAAAGCTAATGAATGGCTGGATACCATTTCTAATGTGGATCCAAATTTTAGAGGTCAGAAATTTTGGAAGTTACCTTTGGTTGTTTTTGTTTTGTATGTCAAACAGTATCTTTCTGAAAAATAATCCCTGTTATATTCTGCAGAGGATTCACTTCCTGCAGCTTGCAAATTCTTATTTGAAAAGGTGACTTCTTCATCGGTGGTAATTATACTAATTGAATTGTCTAATGCATTGTCCTCTGATATAAAAGGCTACAAGCTATGGTTTAGCAAGAGCAGAGAAGATATACATAGAAATGACCCTATCTGCGTATTTCCTAGAACTCAGAGGAGGATTTTGATATCCAATCTGCAGCCATGCACTGAGTATACCTTTCGGATTGTTTCTTACACACAGGCTGGTGACTTGGGGCACTCTGAAGCAAAGTGTTTTACTAAGAGCATTGAGGTAATTCACAAGAATCCTAGTGCTTCTGTTGGCACAAATGGTAAGAAAGAAAATAGCCTTAGTGGAGGAAGTATGTCTAGTGCCAAGGGGGCATCTAAAACTACAACTGCTACTAATTCTTCTGGATTTAAGGTTCGAGAACTTGGGAAGATCCTCTATTTGGCCAAAGCCCAGCAACAGGGCTGCCTTGAAGGATTTTGTAGTGCGGATACTGAGAAATGCTGTGCGGTTAGCAAAGCAATTGAACCTAAAATTTTACAAGAGAAGTTGCCACCTGTCTCACGAGGTCTGGACTTAAATGTTGTTTCGGTGCCAGATTTAAATGAAGAGGTGATACCACCATTTGACTCTTCTCGGGACGAGGACAATGGATGTACTTTGGAGCAGACTATGGAGGCAGACGATGATGCTGCCTCACATGAAATAGAGAAAAATGATTTAGCAAGATCTAATGGTAGTGGTGACTTTCAGATATGGGTCCGAGGGCCAAGTGGAGAAGTGCCCGCTGTTAATTCTTGGCCAGAGTTGTGCAGAAAAAGAAGTGCAGTTACAAATGATGACATACATGACTCTGACAGTACGCTGATAAATGGGTCACCATTTCATGCTTCCAATGGTTCAGGTAGCTTGGATGAGAACTTCGAGTATTGTGTGAAGATAATCCGCTGGTTGGAATGTGAGGGTCACATTAATCAAGAATTCAGGTTGAAATTGCTGACTTGGTTTAGCTTGAGATCATCAGAACAGGAACGTAGAGTGGTTAACACCTTCATCCAAACTTTGAATGATGATCCTAGTAGTTTGGCCGGACAGTTGGTTGACTCCTTTTCAGATATTATATCAAGCAAGAGGCCAAGAAATGGTTTCTGTAGTAAGCTGTGGCATTAGGTTAGGGGAGGACAATCTCAAACACAAGACTGCTGTTTTGCGAAATGGCTAATTGTTTATTCTGGTAAACCGTCCTGATTATGTTGCCTTTCTCTGTACATGCATTTGTTCTTGATCACTGTAATAAGTGATTCAATTAGTTTACTGACAAGTCTGTTGGGCAAAAGATTGCTTGCTTGCTGATTGCAGGCACTGTTCCATTTTTCTCGGACGCTATACCCTTGGGCACGAGGTTTCATTCTGTACAAGGCATTTGCAATTTCTTAATTTCTGCTAATGACATTTGAAGCGGTAGCTTTAGAGTTATGAAAACATCTTTCTACACTTGTCATTATTTTGTCCTCTTTAATTCAGAGAAGGGGTTACATGAGCTGGAGTTTACTGAAGTTGCATAGTTGCTTTTACAGTGTATATTTCTTTTTCTTTGAAGTATTTTTCCCTTTATGAGAACAATATAAAACCTTTTCTCAGCCTAAAAAGAGAAAGGGAAAGGTATCCAATTAAATAAAATTATTTAAGAAAGATTAATCAAGTCTTTAAATTGTAAACAAGCCTTGAACATTTAAATTGATGCAAATTAGTCCGTTTTGTGTATGTGCATTGAAATGTTTCTTTTATTAAATGCTTTTTGTATTCAAGTTAATATACTGAGTTTTCAAAAGGTATTCTTTTTTTAAAGTTATATATGGTTTCAATATTAACAAAGGTTCCTAAGATGTGATAATAGTATATATATATATATATCATCATCATCATCATCATACCCCGAAAATCCCGCAATAAAGCAGGGTCTGGGGAGGCCTGATAGTACGCAGTCTTACCTTTACATCGTAGAGAGGCTGTTTCTAGTAGGCCCACATGCAATATATATATATATTGCATATATATATATATTATTGTCATGTTTTTTAAAAAAATTACGTATAGTATAGTTACTTTGACATAAACAATACTATAAGCTAATTACTTCGAGAATGGTGAAAGTATAATTTACAGAAAGTTTTTCTTTCGATCTTAAAGTTAGAAAATTGAAAAAATTGTTCAATTTTAAGGAATTTAAAAACATCTGTAACAATTATCTAAAAAACATTGAAACAAAAAAGAGAAAAAATTGAAAGAATATTTATTATAGGAAAGTCTGTATTTTTATATTATTTTAGAAAATTTTAATATTACTTTTATCACTTATTTCTTATAAGTAATTAGAAAGATAATTATTTTCATTTGTGCTAAAATTGGATCCAATTTTGAATTTAAAATTGTTGGATTAAGAAGGGTGCCAATATAGAATTTCAATTTAACAAAATAAAATACTAATAAAGATTTCATAGCATTGCGTTTAGAAATCATATTATTAAGAAATATGAAATCAAATTATGCAAAATGATGTACATAACAACGAGATGAAAAGAATACTCAAGTTAAAATTTGTGTTAAATCATGGATTATCACATCAAAGGTTGCATGGAAATGTTGGAGAGCAACATTGATGATATTGAAAATCAAAATTGTTATTTAAAGGTGATTGAAAGATCTTAGATTTTGAAATTGCTACTTCAAATTATTTTAAATATGTTTAAGAGAGGCTTTTAAAAAAAGATAAATAATGCATTAATACAAATCAAAAGAGGGTCAATATTTAGTTACAAGCAACAATCACTTGTATTACAAATAGTACATTGGCCTTTGGAAAACTAGAAAACTTACACAATGAAAGAAGCCTCAAGAAAAAGATCAATAGAAATGATAATATAGCAAGTAGGTTTGGTTATAAAATCCTTCTAGAAATATATTGTTTTTCCTACTTATAAGTTCCAATTTTGTGTTAAGTTGGAGCCTAATTTTATTGCTATTTCTTGAGCTATGGTAGCTGCTCTTTATCCTTTCCACGGGTCTTTAGCTAATGATGTCTATACTCACTTGGGAATCCATGAAGATGCTTTGATTCTTCTCCAACCATTTTATGCAAACTAGAGATCCATATGCCATCTTAAATAGGTTAAGGTCCATTTTTTGTAAAAAACTTAAATTTCATAGCCTAATCAATTATGTTATGCCACATGTGCTTTCATAATGTAGGTTATAGAAGGTCATTATCTAGTCCTATAATTTAGACTAGAATCTTTAGTTCAAGAATATACAATACGTGGACTTAATTCCATCTTTGCCAGCTTAAGGCATCTTCCTTGCTAGGATTAAGAGAATAGCTTAGGAGATTATCTTTAACTATAGGAAAGCCCTTTAGAGCATGAACTGACTAGCTTCATTTATCTGCAATTATGATAAATTCTACCTTGGAGTTTAAAAGAATACTAGCTTCAATCAAATTAACCTTTTGCAACTTGTATAAAGATCTTAAAATTTACCAATTTTCAAATTAGAAAGAGGTACTCGTACTATTACTGATTTTGTATTTAAAAACATAGTTTGTTGAGTCCCTTATTTTTAGGATATTTCTAAGAGTCCATGACATGATAGATTTATTTTTTTCTTTCTATATGCTATCACCCTTTAAGAAGTGAGTATGTAGCCATTTTACCTATAATAACTCTTTATACATGCGCAGCTTCTATATCCTTTTGATTGAGAGCATTTTTTTATAACTTTGCTGAAATTTACTCTAAGTTCCCCATTCTCTTTAGACAGATATAGATTGCTCCATATGATTTTTTTCTCCATTGTTTTCTCCTCCAACCATAACTATAAGAACTTCCTCGATAACTTTTCAATCAACTTCATTGACTACTTTGGAATTGCTAGGTGAATACTCTAATATATATAGAGATTGCTTAGAATAGGGTTGAGTAATTATAGCCTAGCCTACCTTAGCCTTATAAGAAAGGAACTTATTGCACTAGGTACCAAGCCTTTAGCAAATAGAAAAAATGAGTGGCTTGCAATACAAGAAGGATCATCTCTTTGTAGTTATTCCCTAAACGCTTGAAAATGAGTTATTCATGCTTGAAACTATTTTTAGTTTATAAGATCTCTATTGCATTGCTTCTAGCTAAAATGAAAAAGTAGTTTTTGGAAGTTATATCTTAACCTTTATATTTCCTTGAGCTCATATGATGATTTAGTTAAAACCTTTATAGATTCTTTTGTAGAACCACAAAGTAGGATTAAGTCATTTGAAAAAGATATATTAAAAATGCCAATCTTATTACATTTTTAATGATACTTAAACATGGATTCATTAGTACTATTCAATGTAAAACAGTCTAGTGAGCGCCTTCCTGCTTAGAGTGAATATATATGGAGATAAATGGATTCGTGACCTAATTCCCTTTACAGCTTTGAAGAGTGTAGTTGATTCTCCACTGACTAGGACATAGTATGTAGGGGAAGTAACATACTGTCTCACTCAACTAATGCATTTGTCAAAAAAAGCCCAAGCTTATATAGTATTGAATAATAAACTCCTATTTAAAGAATCAAAAGTTTTGATTAAATCGATATTCAAAATGCAACTTTATTCTCCTTCCTCTTATAGTAGTTTTTAAATAACTTTTGGGCAATTAATATATTGTCACTAATAATTCTTTGATGAATAAAAGCAATCTAACAAAGACTACTGATGCTCTTAAGGCCAACAATGTGAGAATGAGATGGATTGTGTTATAAAGAATCTTGTATCTTGATTGAATGGGCTAACCTTATCAATAGTACCCAACATCCTTTTGAAGTAGTTAAAACCAAATCTTTCAATTGTTATTGATCCTTGATAGTAGTGTTATTTAGTGTTTGTAAGGATACAATTTTGTTAACAATTTTCTCAGAAAGAATAACAATATAGAAGTATGTCATATTCTTGTATCCATCCTTTATCTAACATATTCTTGAATTTTGTTTTTTCAAAGAGTAATAAATAGTGTTTCAATTATCTATTTAAACATGTTCATTCAAGTAGTAAGAGCATCATCTACTGATTGTGTATTATAATAAGATTAGCTCTCAATTGGTCATGTATTCAGTTAAGAGAGGCTAGACTTTCTTGTTTGTCTATTTCTATAGTTGTGTAGCAATTCTTATTTAGTTGTATTAATTGCTTTTGACATCTTTTAGATTTTGTAAAAATTTATACCTTTCATAATCTTACCATTGTGTGTTCTATCTTATTATAGTTTTCTTTATTCTTAGAACCTCAAAAAGATCTTGAAAGGGACATTCCTTGTAGTTATTAAGCTTGAAAGGGACATTCCTTTTCACTAATTTCTCATTTAAGCTAATTTCAATGTGTGTGTAATCATAGTAAAGTGGATTACTGGATTGTGAGAATAGTTTCGAGGATATGTTATAATCTTAGACAAGTTAATAAGGCATTTGTCAATATTCTTTTGTAGAAACCAGTTGCCATATTACTTATTTAAAATGTAGTACTATCGTATCAGTTACGCCAACACTGCTGATGTATCTTATGAATCCTAATTATTGTTCTTCATCTTGGATCTTTGTAGATACACTTTCTATGCCAATAGATAGTAGTTAAGTTCATATGTTATTAGCTAAGGTATAAAGAAGCCTGTTTATATAGATATGAAATCATCCTTTAATGTTTTTCTCTTATCTTTTTTTAGTAACATAGACTATAGTGATATGAATTTAAGTTTGGATGTGAACTAAAGAGACCTAAAAATTGATTTATTGATTAGAGAAGCTCAAATGATATAAGTGAAAGAAATTTAGATCAAGTAGATAATAATGAAGTCATTATAGTGAAAATCATGATTGCTCACTGTAGTCCACTACTTTTCCAAAAACCACAAGCCCTTTAAAATTAGGTGCTCTTTATTTTGGTTTCAAGTAAATCAACAAAACCAAACTTCCTCATTGTTAGGAGATCTTTAAAAAATTGTTGTTTATTAGTGTTGTTCAAACCCTTGACATTCTATGTTATAATATTCATCATTAAGGAGGGGAATTGTCAAACACTTTCCTAAATTTTTGACCAAGTTTCTTTTTAGTGGTCCCAAAATATTTTTAATCCATTTCTAATCATAGTAATAGCTAAAATTGAATCTTTTTTCTAAAGTCTCTACATATTTGAGTGTTTCTTTTCCTTTGTTAGGTTACTTATTTCCACCAAATTTTCTTATGTATTCATCTCTAGATTTTCTTTTGCCAACTCATTAATTCTTCCATTATCATCTACATTTTTTTCAAGGAAATTAGTAGAGTTACCTCTCCCTTCATCCTCAAAGTCCCTCCATTCTTTATTCTCTAATTCTCGATATCGTCATTTGACCCATATTTCTCTTAGTTGGTATCCAAACTATATATTGATATTTCATCTTAGGTCTCCATTGATAGCTTAAAGATATTAAATCTTTCATACGTTTTCCATTTTCATTTAGTTTCATTATTCTTAAGCATAGCTCTTTATCCATGTCAACTTCAATGCATATGTATTGATAAGTGTAAATTGCATAATGTTTTAGGGCATAGTTTGATTGTGTTCAGCTGATAATTGAATCATTTAGTATGTGTTTAGGTTAGAATTGTGTTAGTTTGTTAATTATTTATGTTTTAAGTGCTTTAAGGGTTAGTATAAGTTTTTGAGCTTAAATATTATATGTTTGAGGTACCTTGATGTGTTTGCTAGTGTTTTAGAGTTAACATTAAAGAATGGAGGAGTTTCGGAGACATTCGGGCCAAAACAACAGCTCACAATTGTGACAGAAGCTCTAGGTTTGGGCCACAATTGTGGCGTGCATGCCACGATCGTGACAAAAGGCTCAGATATGAGCCACGATTGTAGCCTACATCAGGTAGATGCATAGACACTTATGAATGTCATGATTTGAGGGATTTTTCGGACCTTTTTGACCTAAAAAA
>JANSVI020000998.1:85025-95963 GCA_025434765.2 Erythroxylum kapplerianum | reverse complement strand
GAACAATGGAAAGAAGCAGCAAAACTCGGCTGCAGAAACTTGTTACATCACATGCTAGGTGTCACCTTCTAATGTCAACAATTGTCTTAAGGCATGTATTACATTTGTCTAATCAAGATGCTACCACTAATCCACACATTTAGTAGCCATTTGTCTCCTCCTAATCATTCCACATGTAACTCTAATATTGATCCACTTGTCACATACTAATTGATCCAATTTCCATTTAATTACTAATTCATTTATCACCAATTTAACTATGCCAAATGTCACTCAATTTTAGGCTTAATCATCCTGATTTTCATATATCAATTTTTCTTACCGCTTGGCTTTTTTTTCTAGACCAAATGTACATTTAATTCATTAATCTCTCAATTAATAACATTTAATCCCAATTTACTAATTGAAATCTAAACATATCAAAATTCAAGACATACCAAATCACAGTTCACATCATGTTCACTTAACTTCCTTCATACCCCGGGACATGTCAATTGAGTGCATATGCTAACTTGTAATGT
This sequence comes from Erythroxylum kapplerianum, assembly GCA_025434765.2. Lineage (NCBI taxonomy): Eukaryota > Viridiplantae > Streptophyta > Magnoliopsida > Malpighiales > Erythroxylaceae > Erythroxylum > Erythroxylum kapplerianum. The sequence goes on along the minus strand of JANSVI020000998.1, from coordinate 95,442 downwards.
GTATAAATGTCAATTCGTGTATGAATGCTAATGTTATACATTTATATGCAATACTTAATCTAGGGTTAAAATCTAAGCATATACTAGAAAATAGGATATCACACTCAACGCCATCATTGGCTCCATCTCATCTCAAATCAGTTCCTTTATAGCCACTGCAAAAACCTCCAGAGAAGTATAGACCATTATAGCTAGTATTTTTGCCAAAACATCTCGTGGAAGCATCAAACACATCAGAATTAACTCAAAAACATTAGCTAATGTACCATGTCCATTATAGAGTTTCTACAAGCAATCAAAATCAATGCTAAAAAACTAGCTATTCTTAGTGCATCATTATTTGATGAAGATCTCATTGATAAGATCCATGATGCCCTTGGTAATAACTTTAATGAATTACTTTGTATAGTTCAAGCTAGGGACAACATCATATCATTTGATAAAATTCATGAAAAACTTCTCCATTTTGAAGCTTCTAATATTAACAATAAATTAGAATTGATGCACTTTCCAACCTCTATGAACTCTGTTAGTTGAAGCTTTAAAGAAAGAAGAATTGCCTTTGCTCATCTTACCTAGTCAAATATTCAAGCATCAAATAATTCAGTCTAGCATAATAGCACCAATTAGAACAACACTTTATGTAGACATCCACATCCTTATCAAGGGTATTGTCAAATGTGCATAAGTCAAGGTCATATGGCTAGAAACTATCCCTCATGTCTAGTGGTTCCAATTACAAATGGAAATTCATATACAAGTTCAACGTCTTCATCTTCATCTCATCCTAAGAAAATTGTTCTACATCAAACCAAAAATGGATAATAGATAGTGCTCCAACTCACCATGTCGTATCTTACCTAAGCAATCTATCTTTTACCATATGAAGCCTTTAACGAAATTTTGATCGAAGATGGCATAAGTCTTCCTATAACACACAATGGTTCCACTTCTTTAAACAATCCCAATTTCAAGTTTGCATTTGATAATGTTCTTTGTGCCCCCATCATGAAATATAGTTTAGTTTCAGCCTATCAAGTTTGCAATTCAAACAATGTTTCTATTGAATTCTTAGCCCCTTGTTTTCTTTTAAAGGACCTTTACACTGGAGTAGCATGTTTGAAGTGTCAAAACAAAGGATGGAGTTTATGACTGGCTAAGTACCTCACCAATACTTGCCTTTTCCATAACCAAATCCATATCATTTGAGTGACATCAACATTAGAACATCCTACTTTTTTAACTCTGAAACATATTTTGTCATCCCATAACTTAGATTTATCATCATCTTTAGTGTTTGAGTCTTCTTGTAATGCATTTCGTTGCAATAAAAGACATAAATTGTCTTTTTCTAAATCATCCTTTATTTTTCATCAAGCTTTTGAAGTCATTTTCATGGATGTATGGATATCTTCAATCACTTCCTATGATGGCTTTAATCTATTGGAACTCTAACTAGCCTCAACCTTAGTATGAAGCTTCAACTCAAGCAAACTAGCTCTTAACCTCACTTGAAGCTATTAACCTACAAATAACTTCCACTTAGCCATACCATCCTATGCAAACACAAGCCAAAAATAACATCCATAAACTTGTCCAATGTTCAAACCTTATCACCTGCTTGCTAACTATGAGGACTTTGAACCAACAACTGCCACTCAAGTGATAAAAAGATCCAAAATGGCGCCAGGCAATGTCAGAAAAATATGATACTTTGTTAAGAAATAGGACATGAGAATTAGTTCCACATAATCCTAGTCAAAATATTGTTGGTTGCAAATAGATTTTCCATACTAAACATGATTCTGATAGCTCAACTGGCAGGTTCAAAGCATGCTTATAGTTGTAAAAAGATTCCATCAAAGCCTACAGTACTGATTACCATAATATATTCAGTCTTGTTGTTAAACCGACAATAGTGCATCTTGTGGTTATTATTGCAATCAGCCATGGACGGAGCTACCAAAATTGGATATAAATAATGCATTCTTACAAGATCATCTTTATGACACCATTTACATGAGTCAACCTCTATGGTTCAATGATTAAGACCACTCACATCATGTTTGCAAAACTGCGAAAAGCAATCGACGAATTGAAACAAGCTCCTGTACTTAGTACCATACTCACTTTTTATCTGCATTTACCATGGTCAACACCTATACTTACTAGTGTATATAGTAATTACTGGGAGCAATAACAAATTCTTGCATCAATTTGTTAAGTCCTTGCAAAAAAAGTTCTCCTTCAAAGATCTTGGTCCACTACCATATTTTCTAAGAGTAGCAGTTATTCCTAATAAAAAAGGAATCATCTTATCTTAAAGAAAATATATCCTTCACCTGCTTGCAGGAACCAAAATGGTTAAAGCTATGTCTGTCCAAACATCAGTGCTCAACTGCCAATCTATCTCTCAATGTTGGATATCCTTGAATAACGAGCAATTTCAAGAAGAATACAATAACTATTACTCACACCCCTAGACATCAATGTTGCTGTCAACAAAATTTCTCACCATACGTACAAGCCATCTACTGAACGCTAGTCTCTTGTAAAGCAACTTACAATAACTTAATGTCTTCAACCTCATCGTCAATCTTCAATTTTCTAGCATGTTTTTTCATATGTAAACTGGGAGGAGACAAAGATACTTTCACATCCACTGGTGCATACATCATCTGCCTTGGCGACAATGCAATTTCGTAGAGCTCTAAAAAGTACAAGAACTGTTGCAAGATTATCTACAAAGGCTGAACATAGGTCCGTGTCTGATACAGCTGCTGCGATTGGAATACTTCACTGCTGTCTAAACTCCACTTTCAACTGCCTTCTTATTCAGTTATATATTGTGTGAACGTTGGTGCCTATCAATTTTGCTCCAACCCAGTTTTCCATTATCGAATGGAACATGTTGCCATTTATTTTCATTTCATCGGAATTTGGGTTCAGAATGAGAGATAAGAATTACTCATGTCTCGACAGCGGATCAATTAGCTGACACACAAAATGGGGCCCTAAGCAGAGTTCACTGAACCGAGTCTCATCTTGAGGGGGCATGGAACAGATATTTGAATATCTCATCTATCTAGCGATGTATTCAAAAGAGTTTGAAATATTAGCTGTTACAAAATTTCAGGAAAATATTTTAAGAACTAGTTTTGTTATAAAGCCATATAAATTCATACCGTATAAACATAATCAGCAGCAGAAACAGTTTTTCAAAATTCAAAATCTATTAAGCAGGCATCGAAACGAATAAAAGGGTTTTAGCAAATGTCTGATAGAACTCCATTCTTCTATTCGTGTTGACGGGTAAATTAGGCCGCGGCCTCGTGAAAAGTCCCATAAATTCTTAGACAATCTCATTGAGTCATCAGAACCAAACTCACACGTATCACAACCTATTCTCGACTACAATGATTCTTGAAGGAGAATCTGTAACGAAATCTTTAAAATCTGCTCATTTCCAAATTATTTGATACTAAAGGAATGTGCGTTTCTGTCCCCTTTTCACAGCAAACGTTTATTACACTGACAACCAGAAAACGCTGCTTTCAGAAGCTTCAGTGTCTCTTTAGAATTTGTAAACCATTTGCTCGGTATATCCAAGTTCCTTGAGCACGCCAGTAAGCTGCAGTGAAGTAAAGAACAGTAAATCCGAGAGCAGAAAGTTTTGACATTCCAAAACAAAATTGGCACGGTAATATTAGTTACCTCTCCCTGCGAGTAATCCTTGGCCTTCTCACCAGAAATGTGTTTCATCATCCCTGGAGGGCCGCACACCTACATCACAAGAAATAGAAAATAAATAACAATGAAATGGACCGCACCAGTATGCCTCCAGAACAATAAGACTTGTTATCTGGAGCCATTACATTACTTCATTATCAGATTTTATGTCAGCCATTTGAGCCATTTACGATTATTAATTTTAAAATAAAGCACCAACTATACACATTAGAATAAGCAACTTCAATAATATAAATCATTCTGCAACAGTGCAAGAACAAAATTGACCACACAACTAACAATAACGATTATCAATTAGTTTTACTAATCCTAGTTCTAGGTTGATGATGGGTTGGAATAAGCTGCTTAAAAGTGTATAATTTAGCTAGTAAAATTGCATACAGATAAAAAGGTGAACTGTGATAGAGTGCAGCATCAGAAAGTCCTATCTGACATAGATTATGAAGACCCGGAAGACCATTCAAACAAAACAATACACTTGATCTAAATTGGCATGCTCAGATTTAGAAGAAATTGATTTATCTATTAGTGCTTCATAGTAAAATGATCTAGAAGATTACAGTCCGGTGAATGTTGACCAAAATTGAACTAATAGAAACACTTCATCAAAAAGAGATTAGCAAGAGAAATACATATATGCAAAATCAATTATAAAAACAGAAGCTCTACATTTTTCATCTTACAACCAAGGGAAAACATGTCAGATTGTTCAATTCTAAAGTTCTGGCATTATGTAACTGTTGTAATGGTCCTCCAATGCAATAATAAATTTAGTAGACTATATTGATTTATCAAAAATGTAGGGAGGATAAGTATGCACGCACTACTAGAAGATACTTACAAGGATGAGTGCATCGTCACTAGGACCAGGTAAGCCTTTCATGGCCATATCCTTGGACACATAACCTATACCTCCTTTCCAGTTCTTTGATGGATTGTCTACAGTGTAGAATATCTGCATATTTTACATGTTAAAGAATTTATCAGTTTACATTTGCAAATTTTTTTTATACACAGTTTTCTTCAATAAATGAACTAATACCTTAAAATTTGGGTGGCAAGCAGCAAGAAAGTCAAGCTTTTGTTTAAGAAGTATATCGTCAGGGGAGATATTTGCATAAATCAACGATACCTGTTCAGTCAACAGGCCATCATCAGTAAATTTGTTAAAAACATTATAGGGCCTAAACAAGTAAATTTAATAACAGTTTGGCTTATGATACAAAATAAATCTGTGAAAATTGGAAAAGTTCATTAGATATTGATCCAAGTGTTAGGAAAATAAGTTACAATTTGAAGAAAAACTCCTATCACAGTGGGATCAGTGCCAACATCTATTATCATTAATATAAAAGTTACCTGAGTGTTGTCATAGGGATTTTTAAGAATAGCTTCAATAACTTGAAGCATTGGAGTAATGCCTGTACCACCTGCAATCTGAATAAAAAGAATTAAGCAACATAAAGATGTAGATAGATAATAATCAACTAGAGCAACACCACTGATAACATTCCATCAGACAGATTAATTAAAAAATATATACTGGAAGTTCCAATGAAAATAGAAAAGCAACTATGCAAAAAACAACAGATAAATATCAGACCACATGCTGTGCAGAAATTAAGCAGGGGGCTGTATTGCAATAACAGGCTGTTTGAAAGAAGAAAGATGCTAGTAAAAAAAAGGTGGACATCTTTTCTGACCATTCTCCTTGCATGATTAAAACCATTATATTGTTCTAAATAACCAGTCTTACCATTCCAATATGCTTTTTCATATTGGGAGAGTATTTGAGCTTCTCGATGGGCCTGCAACAGACAAAAGATTCTGTGAAAAGGACATCAAGTCAGCAAAACCTACAACAGCTCATGCTTTGCACAAATACCCTTTCACTTCAACAGAGTCACCAGGTTTTAAGCTGGCAAAATGCTGACTCATTTTTCCATCAGGATAAACCTGCAAAATTTTTTGAGAAATGGAGAAAGCAAATTCAGATGATTGACCAATATCACTTATTAGTCTCCTATTCCTCTGTTGCATCTCATCTTCTCTTTATTTCCAATCCTCCAGTTAAGAAGCTAAAATTTAGTTTCCTATTCTTATTAGACACTTGGACAAATTTTTTGATTTATTCTTTTGCATTTTTTGATCTATTCTTTTGCAGCAGAAACTGCTCTTCCAGCTCATGTTGCAACATCTTTGGCCCACAAATGAAACATGGAAAATGCCATCAGATCCAAAAAGAGCATACCTTAATTAACAAATCAAAATATCCCTTAGCATCTGGGTCTGATATTGGAGTATACCTGGGAATACAGTTCAAGATTAATTCCAAGCATTTATCTATAACAAATTGTAGCAGTTGGAACATAACAATAACCTTTGCATCTTTTTCGTAACATTTTCTCACAAAAGGGCCCTAAAAGACAAAGAACAAAAGGGAGGCATAGAAAAAATAAAATCAATGATCTCACACGTTATATGACAATTTTACAGATTTGAATCCTTAATATGCTTTTCAATTGTCAATTTCAGAAGAATGATATATCAGAAAGACAAGATCAAACAGATTAAAAATAGAAACATCATCGCAGAAAGCTTACGGGCGTATAACATATTTTGTTTTTCCTTCAGCATCCTGCCCTAGTGGAGCCCTGCAGTCACAATGTGCAAAACAACCAAATTACAAATAAACTACAGTCCAATTCAAATTTGATAGAATTACTTTTCACGAAAGATTTTGCATCAATAGAAAAGTTCATTTGATGACAAAGAAACCAAGTATACCTTGTTATAATGCAGGAAGCAACATCTAAACCCAACTTGGCACTTGGATCAAATGAAAACCTGCCATTTAAACGCAAAATCAAACTCAAATTACCAGTCACTCTGATCCATCTACTATTGAAATGTACTTTTTAAGCAATTAACTTTAATTTTTAATGCACCGACCTCACATTCTAAAAGAACAAGATAAATTATGAACTTCTAGCACTTTTACAAAATATATATATATTTTAAATGATTTTTACAAACATTTACAAGCATTGAGATTATTGAAAGATAAAACTATTAAACACAAGCATCAAGACAAATTTAGGAAAATAAAAGAATTATGCACAAAAATGTACACTCAAAGTAAATGCAGTTCAAATTACGTAGTACACCAGCGCAATTTCCGAAGCACCACCCAATGTCCAAAACAAGGAAATAAGTATGAGCTAACAGTGCATTTATAACCAATGATTGATCATGCCAGGGAAAAACAAAAAAGATGATGTGCATGGTATATGCCTTCATGATTGCACTTAATTGCTAACAAGCATTTAACATCATGGAAAGGGAAAAGGCAAATAAAATGTGTATGAATACGTCTTTTACAAAACATTCAGCGGGAAACATATACGTATGTATATTTCACCTTTGTGAATTCTTAGCACCTGAGATAGGAAGTAAAGCTGTCCATTTAAAGTAAGAAAGCTGCATATTGCATAAGGATATAAAGACAATAGAATCCACTTCTTCCACAAATCTATTTTAGTGGAACATTTGTGTAATCTAACCAGATGATATCAACTCATGTATTCACGTCCCAATAGACATTTTAACTAATAGTTAAGTAATCACTACCAAACAAGTTAACATCAGAGATATAAATGGTGATTAATTTCTTTCATATTAATGTTTTGGTATCACCTCCTTCCACATACAATGAATACGTAAATTTTATTCAACTAATAACAACCAATAAATCGATTACAGCAAGACGAATACCTGAATAAATGAGTATTATGGCTAACTCTTGCAGTGTCTTGCAATTTAAAATCAATCCATTTGTTTGGATTAAGAGCTGAAATGATAATAGTTTGTCAATATGACTTCTAAATTCGAAAAGGACAACAAGTTAAAACTGAAGCACATTTAGAACTGAAATGCTTTTAACTTGATTGGCTTCCAGGATAATGCAGTTCATGTTTAATCAGTTAGAACTTATGAAATCCCTTCAGTCTCCTAAATTGATTTTCTAAAGAATCTCAAAATAGTTTAAAGGAGAAGGAGGAGGAGGTGGTGGGAAGACTCACCAATTTTTGGGCCAGCCCCTTCCTTGAACTCATCTAAATGAGCCTGTTATTTAGTTTGAAGGAAACATCAGCTAAAACGTACTAAAATGCCAAAGCTAACCGAACTGAAGACTGTAAATTTATCTGCAAGTACACTTGTTCTTAAATCAGAATCAAGGCAGACTACTTGTTATAGGAAATTTCATTCATCATCTAAAAATGTGGCCCCTTCAGTTCATTGTAAGATTGTCCAGTAACTTTATAAAACCATCTCTCAAAGAAAACATCGTCAACAACAATTTCCGAATATTTCTTCGGAGAAAGATACCCTTCAGAAGTGCTAGTCAATAATCAAACTTTATATGACCATATCGAAACCCAGATAGCTATTTATTTATTTAGACTCCTCTTAACCATGAACAAGCCCGGAATGGAAAAGTAACAGGTCTCATCAGCAAGTGCAAATTACTAAAATTCCAAACACACAAGAATCATCTCAACAACCGAAATGGGAATAACTAAGATAAAAGGCTGACTAGATAAACAATGGTTTTGAAAGGAAACACAGATCAAAATCATGAGTATTACGAAATTGGGTGAAGACAAGTAGTACAAATAGGCGATTCCACCAGAAGCCGCAGCAATCGCTCCAAAGTGAAGGCCAAAGCCAGCCGAACCGGAATTTGGTAGGCCTCCAAAAGCAATTGGAGTGGCTCTAGATAGATTCCTGAAGAAAGAAGCGAAGGCCATTTTCAGCCAATAACGACTGTAACTTTGCTCGTAGTTTTACAAGCGCTAGACTAATACTAGTAGACTACACCCAGAGCGTGGCTTAGAACTTACTGCCTCTTTACCAAGGAAGTAGCACATAGGGCGTGATGAGAATTTTTGGATAATTTTTCAAATGCAAAAATCACTTTATTTATATATAATGATTAAAATATAAATCATAATAAATTAAGAATTATAATTTATATCTTAATCTAAAGCTTGATTATTTTCTTGTTATTTCTACCGAATCATTTTAGAAATTGACTCATTTTGGTCACCTGTATAAGTGTTCAATCTTTAATAATATTCAAAAAACATGTTGAAAAAACTCTACAGTAGCTCCAAAGATGATTAAGCAAGGAGTCTTAGCTAAGCATATTTATAATAGTTCTAGATATTTTAGTATTTTAATTAAAATTAATTTTAATATCAAATTAATCATTAATTAGAAATACAATTATTTTAATTAAATTCCAGCTATGCCCAAATAGATTCCAACATCTCATATTGATTCTTATTTATTAAATATCTCATAGTTAATAAAGTTCCTCAAACTTTACAATCAAGTCCAACTTAATTAAAATATATTTTCTCTCTTCAACTCGTTCTTTATGTGTAATTCATTAGGTTCCCAAATATACTAGCAATAGATATAAATTATAATTTCAAATCATATTTAGGATTAGATAAATTAAACTCCTTTTATTTATCTTTAATTATTTAATTAAATAATTTATACTTATAGATTGAGGCTGGCATTTAGCAACGCATAATAATCAAGTAAATATTTAGGAATATCAAACTTGTTTCAACTAACATTTTTGTGCACGATCTTTTCATATAATTTAATTATTTCATCATATAATATCTTAATTAGACATAGATCACAAAATTTATGTCTACTGAAATGACCCATCCTAGAGTTTCCCTTCAAGAACCAGAGTGAAGCCCTCCCAGAGACCCCACAGTTGCCCTCCAATCGGTATCTAACTCAACTAAAGGGTTCTCGCAAAGCCATGTTGTGTTTTGACCTTCTCAAAAATTTCAAAATAATACCTGCATAACACATCTTAAAATACTTTGAATTTTTCATACACCATCTCAACTTCTGGAATGGGACCTCAGGTCTACATCACAAGCAATCACAAAACATACAAATCTCAACATTTTAAAAACATCATTGAGGATTAAAGCTCTCATAGTTCATTAAGAAAAAGATATTTACAACTCAACTAATATTCACAATATCGCACTTTTGAAGTCTTTCCAAAATAATTTAAAGCATATCACATATATAGGAAAAATAACACAAACACAACAGTACCTGATGGTATAACTAATCTTGAGGCGGAGTCTCAATTTCTGCAATACCTGTACACATACCTGAGGTGGTTTGTTTAAAAATATAAAAATAAGGGTGAGCTAAACAAGCTCAATAAGTGTAATCAGTTTACAAGAAAATTGAACTTTTCATTACAATATAACTGCAATATTCCATATAATCATAAAGCTCATGGTAAAACATTTTCCATAATAATTTATTAGTGCATCATCAAATATGATAATTGGTGGGACCCGTTTCCAGAACCCAACCTTTCGGAATGAAAAAGCTTGCGTATGGAATTTTTCAAAAAATAGATCTTGAAAACATAAAGCCCAAAGAAATCGAAAGGCTCGGAATCAAAGAAAACAAAAACACTTAACGACAAAACTCTTAACTCCAACATCCGAAAACGCGTACTTTACAAAAAAAAACAAACACGTTGTGAAACTACAAAGACGATCCGATCTACCTCAATCCGCTTAGACAATTGGGTCTAATTCAAAACCAAATT
>JANSVI020000994.1:103932-117587 GCA_025434765.2 Erythroxylum kapplerianum | reverse complement strand
GTTGATTCAATTACGGAAATGTAAGACAAAATTAATTACTTAACCCTACAGCTTAATAACATGAAAGCCTCCTCTGCAACTCCTGTTAAAGCAATTCAATAGAGTTGTGAACTGTATGGATAAGATAATTATAATACCATCAACTGCTTTCTAATGCAAAACAACGAACCAGAGCAACTCAATTACATGGGAGCACAATTTGGTCGAGGATGGGGGAACAATCTCTACCTAAGCAGATACGATCCTAGATGGAAGCACCATCTAAACTTTTCTTAGTCAAACAATGTAGGAGGTCAATTCTAAACTCAAGTGCCATTGGGATTTCAAAAGGAGAAATCAAACTCCATGGGCGCTAAGTTAGACAAAATCTTGGACAAGATCGGAAGCATGGATGAAGCTCATAAGAGGTTGGAAGAAAGTTTTGAAAAAGTAATAAAGAATCATGCATCTTCCATTCACAACTTAGAAGTCCAAATGAACCAATTGGCCAATGCATTGTCTACCCGAAGTGCGGGGAGCATTCCAAGTAATACTAAAACAAATATGAAGGAAAGGATAATGGAAATCACCCAGGCCACTAAAGGCAAGCTTAATCAAGTTGAAGAAGTAAGGGAAGAAGAAAAGAAAAGGGCTAACAAAAGCTCCCTGAAGAGTAAATATAACCTGACAAAAATCAAGCAGTATTGTCCTGCAATTCCATACCCCATTCTAGTGCAAAGAAAGCCAAAAGAAGCACAATTGAATGAGATTCTTGATATAATAGAGCAACTGAAAACACAACTTGCCCTTATAGAATCCATAAAAGAGAAGTTAATAAATAGAGAGGAACAAAAGAAATCAGGACATGAAGTTTTAAGCAAAGAGAACTCCAACAAAATGGCAGCACTACCATAGAAGCAAAATGATTCAGGGGATTTTTGTATTCCCTGTACTATTGGTAGTGTCAAAGTGGATAAGGCTTTTACGGACTTAGAAGTTAGCATAAGTATGATGCCTGACAATTTATGCAAAAAGATGGAGTTAGGTGAATTAACACAATCAAGATATGTGTGCAAATGGTTGATAAATCAATCCACCATCCTAGGGGCGTAGACAAGGACATTCTTGTTAATGTTGACAAAATCACCTTTCCTATGGAATTCATCATCTTAGAGATAGAGAAAGATTTGGAGACATCCCTTATCTTCGGACGACCATTTTTAGCTATTGCCTAGTCTCTTATAGATATTGATGAAGGCGAGTTAACTCTAAGAGTGAGGGATAAGAGGGTTTCATTTAAAGTATCTGATGGTATAAGAAATTCTTTCAAATCTGTGGATGCTATCAAGAAAAACGAGTCATGTGAAAAATTTGAATAGAGTTATACTCATAAGGACCCACCAGAAAAGCCACAAATTCGAAAGAAAAAGATGAGGAAGAAAGGTAGTAGTAAGCACAGTTTGGTAGCTCATTTATAAGTTATGAAACCTATAAAGGTGCTATAAGTACATGATTAGTTTGTACCACCGTCAGCAAAAAAAGTACGTTGAGCTAGTGATGGTAAATGAAGTGTTGCAAGGAAGGCAACTCATGAGTTTTTTTGAAAAATAAAATAAAATATATTAACTTATAGCAAAAGCTAATACACTATCCTAAACAAGGATCATACAATTACAGACAAAAGAGGCTATACTAGAGGCTATACTAATCAGTATGTACAAAAAATACAAAATATGCATCAAATTAACCATATTGCTCTAAAATCTTGGCTAATTGTGCATTGCTTTTCATTGGCTAACATAATAATCATGTTGACAATTTGCTTGACAAGTTCATACTCATGCTACTCCTCATTCTTATAGAATCTCCTATTCCTTTCTCTCCAAATGTAATAGATTACCATCTAAAATGAAGTCTTGATGAGGATCATATTCCTCTGATGTGTTTTGGTGCATCTAATGATAGTATTCAGTGTCATACAAAATTGATGGTTGGAAGTTGTATCATATTTAAAATACCCATGATTTTAACTTTTGTTGTTTTATCTTTCGCTTTAGATTAGAATTTCAATTCTATTTTTGCATGTTTTTTGTTACAAGTTAATATCTTGGAAAATCAAGCTGGGTTTTTTTTTTGTCTCTTTTTTTTTACAATGGATTGAAAGGGTATGGAAGGCAAAACTATAAGGTGATGATGCAAATATAAGGTAGGGAAGGAACTTGGGAGTGACATAAGAAAATGAATCATAAACAGGAAAGGAGTGTTAAATTCCTAGTGTCACGATTGTGACTCAATTTTGAAGTCTAAACTATCTGTCACAATCGTGACCCTATTCTAAACCTTCTGTCATGATCGGAACATCTTAGAATAGTCCTAGATGAAATTAGGAGTTTAGGAAAAGTTGTTGGGATTAAAAAGAAAATAATATTAGAACAAATCAAGAAGATCAATTAAAATTCATTTAGGACTTTAAAAAAAAGCCATGAGAACTCTATATCTTTCTTTGTTCTTTATTCTTGATTCTTTTGTTAATTTTACAATAAACTAGTTGGGATAAGTAACTAGATATGATGAGCTTTAGAATTTATAGTTTGAAATGATTTCTTTATTTTTATGAAAAATTATAGTTCGTTGAGATTCATTAAAGTTTTTATATTATATTGAATTACGGTAATAAAGATAAAAGATTCAACATATTCATATATAAGATTGAAGTAGCGTAGAAGGTATTCTATATAAATAATGGTGGTTTCATGAATCCTAGCTATTAGGATCCACAAGCTTTTCGAGTTAGGGTGTAACCTATAAGGGGAGTCTATATGTCATTTTAATGCATTCTTAAAAAAAATTATGTGAAGGAACTTTGGGTTAAAAATACTTAAGAGTAGGCATTGTATGTGTCTTGATGGTAAGTATATAGTTACAACTTTAAGATTCATATGGGTCCAAGAAACTAGAATTAATCATTATATCGGAATAAATTCAAGCATAATAATGTTTGGATCTAGATCTAGTTATTGAATTGACTGTTTATTGTTATTGTTGATTTGATTTAGTTTTCTAGATTCCTATTTCAGTTTATTTCATCATACATTTCAATCAGTCATTCACTTATTTAGATTAGATAATTGAAGAATAGTCACTATTAGTAGTCAAAGAGTTTGTGGGATTAACTTTAGACTCACCTAGAATATACCATAAAAAAATGATAAGAATACTTACCTGTGTGATTTCTTTAATATTGTTCGTTATATTTCATTTTATTTATTCATAATTTGTATTATAGTTCAAAGTTTTTCTTTTTTTTCAGTAGTAACTACTTGTCTTGAATTCTGCTTACATATTTACATATTCAATATTTATTTCTATTGTCTATTTTCTTAACTTGTCTTTCAATGTTAATATTTTATATTTTATACAAAAATTTATAAATATAAGTTTTTAAAAAAGAAATCTCTTAAATATGATTACCAACCAATGACTAGAGTATTCTTTGAAAACTATTTCTGTTTATTCTTATAACGGCGTTTTTTGTATGATTTAAAATTTAATTTTCTAAACATTTTAATTTTTTATCTCTATTTAAACATGTATATTTTTTATGATGCCTATAAGTCCAGTATTGAATATCTTGAATAAGCTAAGTGAAAAAAAAAAGCAAGAAAGAAGAGTGATTTTTTTTAATGAGATAATCTCAATTTTATTCTTGAGTTCAAGTGGTTCAGTTGTTATAATTTTAATTCATAACAAAAGAGTTTACTTGATCCGAGGAACAGGCAGGAGACAATTTTCAGGATACCAACTCCGTGAAAGAAAATGAAGACAACATTAAAAAATCAGGTTTAGAAATTTGCAGCCATCTGACACAGTTCTGCTTAATCGTTAATTATGGGATTTACTTTCGAACTTCTGTAATGTGTCAGCAATTTCCATCATGGATGGCCGGTATTCAGGCTGCTCCTGAAGACATCTAAGAGCAAGGACAGCCATCGCAAAAGCTTGTTTCGGAGCATACTTTCCGTCCAATCTTTGGTCCATTATTCTGCGCAACTTTTGCCTATCTGACAAGGATGATGTTGTCCAGTGGACAAGGCTACGTTGTCCCGGTGGACGTCTTTTGTCAATTGCCCTTAATCCTGTTAACATCTCCACCAACACCACTCCATAACTGTATACATCGCTCTTTACATACAGGTTTCCTAAGGAACATTTATTCATAACCATAAGTGACGTTTTGAAGCATCTATTTGCACTTCATCCATATCTAAAGGATACCAAATATTACCTCCGCTAGTATATTCTGGAGCAGCATAGCCAAGTGTTCCCACAACATGTCCTGTTACATGTGACCTGCCATCTGAGGGTCCCCATTTTTCCAAGCCAAAGTCCGATATCTTTGGATTGTAAGACTTCAAAGTTTGAAGAAATAATATTTTAGAGAAGATCGTAAATGTGTGAACTATGTGCAGTGCTTTTGATGGTTTCATTTGATCTTCTAAAAGAAAATGATACTACAGCTTTAGTTACCTCATCAAGGAGAACATTTGAGGATTTGAAATCCCTAAAAATTATTGGCTTCTCCATAGAACTGTGCAAATATGACAAACCTCGTGCCATTCCAATTGCAATCTTAAATCTTACTTCCCAAGGAAGCGACTGACCCGAGCGTCCTCCACCAGCAGAAAAGATGGCAAATCATTGATATGGCTGTCTTAAAACAACAAATTTAATATCGTCTAGTATTAAGGCCTACTTACTTCCAAACAAATGATAATTTAAGCTTCCTTTGGGCATGAATTCATAAACGATGAGTAGCTCTTCATTTTCTTTGCAGTAACCCAAAATCCTTACAATGTTCGCATGAGAAAGCCTCCGCAAGAAACCTATCTCTGTCTGCACTGAAGATTATGGTCAAGTGGTTTATGGTTTATGGGAAAGCTATAACAATTACCACAGGTAAGATATGTTCACCCTCACCCTCCATTGTCGATATCCTTGTTTGCTGGTTGAATCCAATTTTTTACAGCAATTGCCCGCCTCCTGATGTGTTGAGACGTAACCCTCTCGTTTAGCCAACCCTTATAGACACTCCCGAAACCTCGTCTTCCGAGCACCATGTTTCTTTTAAAATTAGAAGTTGCAGTCTCGAGCTCTGCGTAGCTGAAAGCTTTCAACTTGGAGTCGATTTCCCAATCTGGAAGAGCCTCGTCACTAGCTCTCGCGGCAGCGAATTCGTTGTCATCAACGATGTTCCAAACTGCTACAATGACTCCACTAGCTTGTGACATCCATGTCGTCAAATTGGTGGTCGCCATGGAGAACCAGCTATTACGGGACACGTTGGTGCCCAGAAAACTTGAATCGCCTGTAAAGAAAGCTATATGTTTCAACTGACTGAAAGACTTGGGCTGAGGATTGTTCCTGATATTTTTTCTAACGAAACTTCTCTAACCCATTGCATGGTTCTTGCTTTGATGGGTAAATCAACCTCCTTATATGCATTCACTACATACATTGTTTTGAAACTCGGATCGGACCAGTCGGTTCCACCGATTCGACCGTTGATCGGTCGGCTATCCGGTAAAAACTGATCCTTAATTGAACCAGTAGAAATCGGTAAAAACTGGTCAATTGATAGGTCGATCATTGGTTTAATAAAGTTTTTATTTTTTATATTATTTGATATATTTTCTTATTTTTTTAATATTATTAATATTATATATAATTAAATATAATTATTGCATAATTATGATGTCACACCGATTTAATCGATAGTTGAACCGGTTGAATTGGTAACAAATAAAGCCTTTGATTTGATGTCTGGTCTGAGTTTCAAATCCTTGGTTAAATATCCTGTTGTTTCTCTTACCGAAGTTTGCTTCATTCTAAATCTTGTTCATGAATTCAATGATCCAAACAAGTGTCTCATGCTAAAAGTTGGTTGACGACTGGATATTACCATATCCGCAAGTTGTTTATATGAGATCACCTGAACCTAATGAACTCACTCTCTTCCATCTACAGCCTAAACTGAATTCAAGTCAAGACCCATTACACGATCCCAGCCTCAGTTTTTGTTCCAATATTCCCACAGAAGGTTCGAACTACTGTATGATCATTATATTGAGCCAGCTACACTTGTTGGATATATATGGAGAATCGGTGATCGTACGGTTGATCAGTAAATGAAAGCAAGTGTACATGTGCATGATAATTGAAAGTAACAGAAACAAAGAATTGAATGTACCGTCAGTGAGATGTCCGACAGGGCTAAGGGCAGTGTCAGAGTCAGGGATAGGACTGGATGGCGGAGGTTGACCGGGTGGTCGTACTGAGGATGAAATCGGAGCTGGATCTGATGATGAACCTGGTGGTTTGGTTTTTGCTATGATTGACTTCCAGGAGGCGCAAGCGCAACTCCAGCAACAACCCATAATCTAAGAATGTTTCTTCTTATGGGAAATTATTGTTCCTAAATGTAAACGGAAATGGGTGAGCTAGAAGAGACGATGAATATTATTGATTATGACTTCTTTGCAGCAATTCGATCAATTCTATGTAAAACTCATAAAAGTCGTGATTAACTTCTTTTGTTAGTCAGTAGTGGTGGTCTGTATAAAAGAAGGTAGTTAATGATGCTTGTCAATCATTAATAGAAGAGGGCCAATATCATATCATCCAAGTTTGATTAAGGTTTATACATAAGACTGAAATTGTTACCAAGTCACAATTGTCAACGTAAAGCGCGTATACAGGCATACGAAAGCAACCACCTTATATGCATTAATTCACTTCAGTGCAATCATACAGGCATATGAAAGCAACCACCTTATATGCATTAATTCACTGCAGTGCAATCCTACATTACAGGCATATGAAAGCAACCACCTTCACTACAGTCTTCAACATTTCCATAACAAACTTAACCATCGCATTTTACGTATATACGATTAAAGACAAGGTCGTCCCACAAAAAGAAAAAGACAAGTGGGCGAGGAAGGCTGCTCTAAAGCGTCTCCACGTCAATCTTTACTAGGAGTACAAAATACATAAACAGAACCCTGAGTTCCAATGCAGCTGTGTTGGTGCCAGAAACCAACGTAACTACTACTCGTAGACTCACTGATATATTTTATATGTTAAGCAGATTTCTCTTTCACTTTCAAGCCAATTTGTCCCCCTTTTCCAATCTGCCTACATCCAGGTTATTAATATAAGGTATTGTTTTACGTCAACAGCAAATCACCCGTTTGCTCGTTGTCACGCTCTTTATTATATGCATTTTCTTTAATTATTAATTTAGTTATTAGATAAAGTTTGTCTACTCATCCGTATAGTTTAGGATTATAATCTATATTTATTATCAATATATTTAAAAACTTAATAGGCGCCATATATAAAAAACGATTGAAGAGAGAAAAAGGTTGTTAACTAAGTGAGATGGTTCTAACTCATAGTTTTGATGATAACAAAAAGATATTGTTGTTAATGAATTTACTTTTGGTGATTTAATAGCCTTACTATAATTGACTCAAGTAATATGTGAATGTTTAATTTCAATAGAATCTCAAAGTGAGTAAAGGAATCAATTAAATAAATTGAACAATTAATAGAAGGAGAAAATGAAAAAAATGGAGCATATTTGCAATTCAAGTGATGAGCCAAAAATAAGGAGGGATCAATCATACCTAGGATTTAAGCAAATGATTGTAAAACATTCTTATATTATATCCTTGCCTTAATCATTCTAATGAATTAGGAGTTTTATCATTCTATGATAATTTGCATATAAGGCATAATATATAAATACTTTTCTAATCAAAAGGAAAATTGATTCATTTTTAAAGAAATCTCTTGATCTTTAAACAAACTTTTGGGCAACTTTTGAAATGATTTTGAATCAAGTTTTTACCAAAGGAGTGTATTTTGATCCTTGAAAAAACTTAAGAAGTTTGAAATTCTCATTTTTCTAGGTTCTTTGGATACATTATTTGATCAATATAGGTGAGTGGTCAACCAATGCCTCTCAAAAAGAATAAAAAATTGTTTTATGATTTTGTAATCATACTAGTTGGTACATTGGTGAACCAGTATAGTACATTGATCAACTAATGTGTTTGTATTATTTGAAAAGACATTATCTTGAGTTTGTGAACATTTTGGTCAAACAATATGAAGAATTTTTGACAATTCTACTATTACTAATCATTGTAATAACTACTTTTTATTTTCAATGACTATTTTAGGTTATATAAGTATAAAAGGGCAACCTATAAGTTATGAAAAGCTTTTAGGGCAATATAAAGAGTTTCTAATAGCCTTGAGAGATTAAAGGGTGCATATGTGTGTCATATAACACATATTGTGACTTTTTCCGTTATTGTGAGCAATAAAAGTAGTTCCGAAACTATAACATTATTATAATTATGGAAATTACTTAGGGTACACTTTATGAGGGTTCCTTTTACCCGTGAATAAGATTTGTAAATGAGTACTTTTCACTTATGACAAAGCAAGATGATTGTAATGTTTCTCTTCATCTATGATAAAGAAGATGTTATAAGGAGGGTTGATCTATAAGGAGGGTTGATCTTTGCTCATTGAAGGAAGAAGATAGTGAATTTTCAAGTTAAGCTTTTTTAGTAAAGTAGACCAATGGTTGTTTGGCCAAACTACTAAATTGGTTTTTATCTTTCTTTCCATACTCTCTTTTATTTATTATGGTGATTGTTTTGTAATTATTATATGTGAATTTTTCATAACTATTTATTAGTTTAGAAATAAGAAAAAGTGAACACACATTAGTTACCCCCTCTCATATGTGATTTGGGGGCCAACAATTGGTATCAAATCATGTCATGTTCATTGCTTTTAAAATTTTAATGATACTTTAGTAAAGATCCTTATGACATAATTTGATTTACTTTTTCACCAAGATAGTCAACGTATAGGTAGATGTCATTTCTTTAAAAGTGACAATAAAATACATATGAAAATTAGGATGAAACATTTTCTTTTATCCAAAGGAGTTAATCATTAAGGAGTTGTAGAAAATGGTCCTTATATCTGAATGAGATCTATAATTGTAGATAAAATGAAGACTAAGTACTAAATGATATAAGTGAATGAAGCAATAACAATATACAAAACTCTTTATGTTAAATAGCAATGTGGTGTGTCTTTTGTTTTGAGCTATTGATATAAATGAATTCAATAGGGTGTCTACTTACGAATCTCCCACAAGATATAAAACATACTTGAAATCACATGTAAAGGCATTGCTCTCTCTCTCTCTCTCTCTATATATATATATATATATATATATATTCACTTCATGGCGTTCTTAAAGTTGAATAAGAACAAATAATTGAAGAAAAAGAAGAAATCACGTAAAGCCACATGATATGATACTATTAATAAGGAAAGTGAGGAATAAAAAAATATAGTGGCAAGTATGTGCCTTATAACTAGTAATAGTACCCTCTTCCTAAAATTCTTACAATGATAATGATGATTGCTATGTTGATCTTTCATATGTTAAGTTAGTAAATGCCTAGAGGTCATGAGTTTGAAAAGTAAGAAATTATATTCAAATCATAGAGAGAATTTAAAGCTCTTATATTCGTGCTTGATTGAGAATGAGAAATTGAAATATTATATGCATCACATGATAGAATCTAAGAATGTGGTTATTGCTAATGACAATGAGCATAATTTGTTACAAGATAATGAGATGTTAAAATGATATCAATATTCTCAAAAAGTCATTGTCTATATTTACTTTATGGTGTAAAAAATTGAATAGCATGCTTAGAGATTAAAAAAGATTATATGATGGGCAGAAGATTAGGTACACTTATGGAAGTGCATCATCCAATGCCACGACTTTTGTTTTTGAAAGGAAATCATGTTTATAATGATGATTTATTACCTAAGTTATCACATAAGCATAGAGAAATCAATTCTAGACATGAAAATTTCAATGTTAATACATCATCTTCTAGGTCTCATGCTAAAAGGAAATTCTATGCATTTACATATGGTTCATATTCTAGACCTTTAAAACTCAGTTTATAAGGCAAAAATAAGCACAATTTTTATTTGAAAACATATCAAAAGAGAATGCAATATTTTTCTCATTCGTATAGACCTTTTTGTTATCAAATGGCTTGAAATAAACTCTCAATAATTATTGGCCACTGTATAGGTAAAAGACACATGTTCTAAATCAATAAAGGATAGATTTTCATCTGAAAAGCATGTTTTATACTAATTCATTTGTTAGGCCTCATTATCAACTAAGAAAAGCGATGATTGCTAATTACTCTAATGTTTTAGTTTGATTTTAAAAGGATTTAACTTATGTTTTAATGATTTCCATAGGATTTGACTTAATAAGGTTTATATTTTGCTTACAAGCCTTCTTTGAGCTCTCCAATAATGAAGGAATGAATTCGGGCAAGTTGGAACCAACTAGGAGAAGTTTTAAAGTGATTTTGTAGGAACATGAGTTGAATATAACCGCACATACCCATAATAATGAACACGAGTCTTGTTCATTAACACGGTACCTATAAGGACTTGTCTTCAACCTAGTGTAGTTTACTAGTTTATTATGTTGCTTTGATAACTTGGAACTTAAAGGAACACAATACAAATGGTTATGTGACCCTTATATTCCATTATGATGTATTATAATTCTTTGACAACTATCCATATGAAGGAACTGTTTGTTCATTCCCTATAACAAATTGATTGATTATATTCAAGTAACATAATTATTTATAAGCATTCTTTATCTTTTACATATTTAAACATATATGATAAAGTCTTTGGGATAAATATACATTGCAAAAGAAATTATGAAGAAATCATAATTATGATATTCATATTGCTTTTATGTATTATCCCTAAATTGTTCCTAATTATTGTTTTATTAAAATTGGACATTAATAAAGTGTAAAAAGGCTAACATGTATTATATTTTTCCTTATGAAGGAATACGTCGATCTCATAGACTAAAATATAGAGATACTTAAACAAATGTCAAAGGGTGCTTATTAGAGAATAAGTTCATTGAACTAACACTATATGAGAAATCAATTGGAACATTACTTGTATGTCTATAAAAATTTACATTGTGATGATTGTATAAATGATCCTTTAGCTTGAGATCAGTAAAGTATCTCATGTAAGAATTGATATATTTTGATGCCACTTATGCCCTGTCCTAGTCAGGGTTAGCTTAATAGATAGTCACTGGATGTAGAAGATAGTTGTGTGCTTAATATAAGATTCATCACCTTAAAGTGATTAAGAAGAATGTTCTGTTGTTCTCGATTAGTATTAATTTGGGAAATACTTGGTTAAGGTGGAATAACACTTTGTAAAATAGTTTACAAATGTCATTAATAGAATCAAATACTAATAGTGAGGAACTAATATGATTGCTCAAATAGAGTAGACATTAATTCTATACAATATGTCTAATCTAAAAATTATATGATGAAATTTGAATTAAATGAAAAATCCATACATGAAAAGAATAGTCAAAATCACTTTGACATTCTTGAATATTTGGGTGATTATAATGTGTTGTTAGATGTCAATCTTGATTTATAGATATAACTTGTTCAATTAGAGAATTAAAGATAAACTAAAGGAATTTAATTTATATAATACAAAATTGATTTAGGATTATAATTTATATCTATTGCCGACATATTTAGGAACCCAATAAGTCACATATGAAAAATGGTTTAAAGAGAGAAAAAATGTTTTAATCAAGTTAGAATTGCTTGTAAAGTTTAACAAACCTTATCATGAAATATAAGATATTTAATAAATAAAGATCAATATGAGATATTAGATCTTATTTGAGCTTAGTTGGTATTTAAATAGAGTTATTTTAAACTATAATTAAATTTTAATTAAAATTAGAATTTTATTTCAATTAAATTACTAAAAGGTTTAAGACCTATTATAAATAGACTTAAGCTCTAACGTAGTCAGTACTTTTTGCCTAACCTTTTTACAATAGTTGTAGAGTTCTCTCAACTCATTTTATGGATACTATTAGAGGCTAGGCACTTATACAACTATAGTGGTTAAGGTGAGCCAGTTTTAAAAATGATTTATTATGTTTTTCATGTTATAGAATTTTAAGTGATCTTGGCTTTTGAGAAATCTTATGAAATGGTTTCATAATTATTCCACTATGCATAAGATTGAATCCTTCCCCAATTATCCTATAGGAACAGGTCCCAACATAGTCTTGTATTTAAACATATAGGGATAATAAGGTCTTGTGGACTATATTGGCAATAACTTTTATATTAAAAGGTAGAAAGCTGAATATAAAATATAAACTTGTCTTGTACTTGTGTTGGTCATTTTTATTTACCAAAAAATTCTATTTTATGGAGTAATTGACATACATCAGATCAATATAGACTTGTGTTTATCTAAAAAAAATGAGTGTTGACACCTAAAACGGGGAGAGGGAGAGGAATTGGGTGTTTATAAAATTTAATGAAATTTTCTGATCTTTAAGCTCAATTTAATAATAATCAATATATATATAAAGATAAATAAATTGATTAACATAAATCAATGAAACCATTAAATAATAATTTAAAGAGGATAAAAAAGAGAGAATGTAAACTAATTTATTATGGTTCAATAAACAACCCTTACTTATGTCCACTCCTAAGCTTCATCATGAAATTCCACAATAATTCTTATTTCAAGGAGAAGAATAACCTTTGTAAAAATATGTTAGTCCCTAATGGTACCTACGAGAAGGGGCAAATTAGTTATTTATTAAAATTCAACAATTTTTTATTAATGTGCTTAATTAACAGCAATCAAAATATAGAATGATGAGGTAATTACTTAATATAAATTAGAGGCATATTTGCATTATGTAATTTGCTTAAAATTGCCATCATTGTTTACATAAGCATTGAATATCATTGTTTGGTTCATGAATGTAAATTTATGTACATAAGTTGTGATATTTCTAAATGTGTGTGTTTGGCGGATGATTGTTATGAGTGGTCATACAAACTAAGTGTTTTCCCCACTAAGCTTTCAAGCTTAGCATAGGTGTTAATCCGTGTAGGTCCAAGTCATATGAGTGAGCTGTAAGGAACATCTGTCGGGACCAAGGCCAACATATAGAAGAAAAAGGACTTTTAAAATGTGTTTTTAGTTACAGATGATTACATATGTAATGAAAAAAGGAAAATTGTATTTTTCTTTTAGCTTACCATGTAAATTTAAAGATGTATTACTACAGTTAAATGATAATGTTAAGCATTGGGGAGTTTGGTAATGTGTACATGTATAGCATTGAATAGAATTGTATACCTTGAATGCATGTACAAGAATTTGGTTGCTATATGTGTGGATGGTTATGGCTTCCGTATAAGGGATGTTACTCGTTATGCTATTCACTCGCTTTCCTCAAGTTCAAATTCATTATTTGATCCCCCCAACTAGTTCTTGTCCACGTTATTAATATGGTTATTTGTTTAAGTCCCCAGCTATGCTTCAGTCAAGGTATGTTCAACACCCATAAGTTCATCGTGATTACCAGCTGTTAACCTCTTTCCCGTAGGTCTCCACAGTTTATGATTGAGCTTTTGAAAGGTTTCTAAAACTTCTTCATCGTT
>JANSVI020000988.1:166730-182073 GCA_025434765.2 Erythroxylum kapplerianum | reverse complement strand
ATTATTATACAAGATTAATTTTCTTATTATTATTTTTATTATCATTATTATACATAATTAATTTTCTTATTATTATTGTGATTATTAAATTCCTTACTATTATTAATTTTCTTCCTCTTCTTCTATTATTATTATTATTATTATTATTATTATTATAAGAAATTAATTTCTTATTGTTATTGTTATTATTATTATTATTTATTAACTTTTTTACTAATACAAATCATTCGTTTTAAAATAATCAATGAATTACATATTTCCAATCATGTTATAATGTAGGGGTACTTTAGTTATTGACACAATTTTTTATGTTCTGTCAACTACAACCAAAGACATTTTTGTCCTCGAGACGAATACAGTTTTATCTATTTTGTCTATCACAACTAAACACTTCACTGTCTCCAATTTTTGTTCTATTCTGTCTCTAAATTTTTATTTCATTCCGTCTATCCATATAGGTGATACTAACCATACGCAACATTAGATAATTTTCTTCCCGAATTGAGGAAAAATCAGTGGAAGAAATTGTCGTTTGAATATGAAAACATAAACCATATGCCATAGCAAACAAAATCAACACGTAACAACATTTTTCCAAATGAACGCGTGAGAGAAAATATCTTCTATCAAATTCTATGAACTTTCCAGCGTACTGGTACGAAAAAGATTGCATGTTAGTCAAGCACCTTTCCAGGATCACCTTCGAAAAGTTGCTAAATGCCTTACAATCCCAAAAACAACGGAGGCTTCAGGGACAAGATCATATAATTGAAAGACTCCCACCAGCCAAGCATTAGGAAGTTGGAAAGAACAAAAAAGAAAATCTCAAGAAAATTAGGCGTCAAGTATCGATACTGCAAACAACTAAATCCAAAGTAAGGTAGAAAGTCAAAGAGAAACTATCCACTTTATCAGCACTAGGCCATCCATTATTAAAATGGTTTGGTATGTTCTTAGGTATAGTTTAGTTACGAGAGTATGAGTTATGGGCATAAGATATTTATGAGTTGAGTGCATTAATATTACGAGCGATTCAAAACAGACAGAACCTGTTACAATACCTTTTTATTAAAAACCAAAAAGGATCTACTTCCTCCATTGGTCGACATTCTCCAGTCGAAATCCAAATCAAGAAGTTGCAAGGAAGTCAACAAGTCAAGAGACTCCAGTCGTACATAGATGACTGACATTTAAGTCAAGTATTCCTTGAATGCTGACAAGTTAGCCACCAAACTATGTATGATTGTGATAGTTGATCATTTTTCTAATGTCTTTTACATAAGCTATCTTCCATTATTTTCATATACTTGTTTTATGTGCTAATAAAAAACAACATTGGATGGAAAAAGACTTAACTGATCCAATTGTAATATCCAACTATAAGAGATTTCATGAATTATAATGAGGTGCGGACATGCATAGGAATCTCTCATTTTATCTCCAATGGAACTTCCCTTCAACTTCACGAAATGCCTTGTGCTTTGCCTTTGCCTGATGATTCTGCAGATTCAGATTAAAGGACAAAGAGGGTGTCATGAAGCTGAGAGAATGGCTCTGTTAGAATTCAAAGCCCTTCTCAAATCAGACGGCCATGATGCAGACCATCTTCTGCCTACATGGATTGATGATCCACATAGCCAGTGTTGCAGCTGGGAGAGGGTTGCATGCAACCACAGCACCGGTCATGTAACGCAGCTTTCACTCAGCCACACAAGGCCGTTCGATGGACTTAGCCGGTTACATGAGGAAAACGTTTGGATGTTAAACATGTCCTTGTTCAACCCTTTTAAGCAGCTGAGAGTTCTTAATCTATCCTTCAATGGAATTGGTGACTGGACTGATGATAATGAAGGTTTAGTTGACAAACTTGCACTATTTGCAATTTCTGCTAGTTTCTAAAATGGTTTCTCCCGGTTCTGCAGAAGTTTCAACACTTGAAGAGCTGGAGACGCTGGATTTAAGAGGAAACATGTTGAGCAACAGAACGATATCATCGTTGAGTGGTTTGACTTCACTTACGAATCTGATTCTAGCTCGGAATCAGTTGAAGGGATCCTTTCCTGCGAGAGGCATGCTTAACTTTTACTGATGAGTGATGACTCTACAGTAATCTGATTGAGACCGTAATTGTCTTATGCTTGACTTTTATGTTTTAATTTTAGCAGAGATTATGAGGATGAAAAAATTGGAAAGGCTGGACATGAGTTCCAATTCTCTTGACGGTTCCATATCAAAGCAAGGTACAATAAGGGAACAGAAAACGTGTTCTTACAACCATGAACACTTCAAAAGAGAAGTACATTGAAATGTAACAAGAGTTCTTTTGATTGTTATACTGTGTTCTGTAAAGAGAGAAAGTGAGATAATAACAATATTGCAATCCTGATATTTTTATATGAATCCTGAGGCTGGCAGGCTTTTGAATTCTGCAGGCTTCCTTTACTTGTCAAAGCTGCCAAAGCTGAAGTACTTAAATCTCGGCTCCAATCTCATTGGCAATAAAATAACTAAAATTTTGGGCAAACTCTCATCCCTTAGTTATCTAGACCTCTCTTACAATATGTTGGAAGGATCCTTTCTTAGCCATGGTACGCCTATTTCCATAGTTTCAAGTTACAGTTGGTTTCTGATATCTATATATGTATATACTCCCCTTCATTCATTCAAAGGATAGATTTGTTGAAAAAATGTAAGCTTTATTGGTAAATTGTTGAGAGATTTTCGTACTTTTTTTTAACAGAACTTTTGAACTTGAGCAAGTTAGAGGTGATCATCCTGCAAGGTAATAACCTGAATGGGACCTTGCCAGTCCGAGGTAGGGAAAACAAACCACTTCAGAGAAAGTTCATTTTGTATCTCGTAGAGAATGGATTATACCAGTTGTTTACCTCGAATTATTTACTTTTGTTTTGTTGTCTCAGAACTCATGGCTTTTCCCAACCTGCAAATCTTGGATTTGGGTTATAATAACTTTAGCGGGGCTATTCCTCCATACATGGGAGCATCACTATCCTCTCTTAAGGCTCTGTCTCTATTCAGAAATAAGCTTACCGGTCCTTCATCAATTCAAGGTAACTTATGCTTGTAACATCGAAAGAGTTGGTCAAGCTACAACTTGAAAGACATATATTATTAGAACAACAAGTTTACATCACAAACTGTAAATCATATTAATTTGAGTTACTCAGTAAACTGATAAGTCATGAGCAAGAATATATATAAGCCTCCTGTCAATGGCAGGACTTTGTGGACTAGAGAGACTTGAGGAGCTAGATCTTTCTGCGAATAGACTTGAAGGGAAACTTCCTCAATGTCTTCAGAATCTATCATCACTTAGATTGTTGGATCTCTCAGACAACATGCTCATAGGAGGAGTATCTTCATCTTTGATGGCTGCCCTGTCTTCACTTGAGTACATTAATCTCGGTTACAATCAGTTAGAGGGTCTCTTCTCATTCAGCTCAATTGGTAATCACTCGAAGCTTGAAGTGGTACAATTTGTCAATAATAATGACAAGTTTGAGATAGTAACTGAAGATTCAGGTTGGACTCCCCGGTTTCAGTTGAAAGTTCTGGTACTATCTAATTGCAACCTTAACAAGATCACAAATGCAATCCCCAGCTTTCTACTTACTCAGAAGCAGCTGAGACTGTTGAATTTGTCTCACAACAAGTTGAAAGGAAGATTCCCTGGTTGGTTGGTTGCAAACAATACAAAGTTGAAATTTTTGAGTCTAAGCAACAACTCTTTTGCAGGTCAATTTTATCTGCCAATCAATTCCTCAATGAACTCTACATGGATCGATGTATCAGATAATCAACTCGAAGGGCGAATTCAAGAAAATGTAGGAAAGCTGTTTCCAAATTTGTTGTGTCTCCTTGCATCTGGAAATGCTTTGGAAGGTAAAATTCCAACTTCAATTGGTGATATCAGAAAACTAGAGGCCTTGGATTTGTCTTCCAACAACTTCTTTGGAGAAGTGCCCAAAGAACTGGTTGCAGGTTGCAATGACTTGCAGTTTCTGAAACTATCCCAAAATGGCTTTGAAGGTGAATTTTTCTCATCTCAGTATAACTTGAGTGGATTGCGCGTTCTGAGGTTGAACGACAACAGATTCACTGGAAGCTTATCAAACGTGAAATTCCACTCAAATTACCTTACTATTTTTGATATCAGCAACAACTCCCTGTCAGGTAAAATTCCCAGTTGGATCAGTAACATGACATCTTTATCGATACTGAACATGCGAAACAATTATTTTGAAGGAGATACCCAATGTGCGCCATTTTCAGTTAGATATGTAGATCTCTCTCACAACTCGCTGTCAGGCACACTACCTTCTTGCTCCAATATACAGTACATAGAGCAAATACATTTGCAGGACAACAACTTGACAGGCGCCGTTCCAAAGGGCTTTCTAAATTCATCAACTCTTCTGGTACTGAACTTGAGAGACAACAAATTGTCTGGCAGCATTCCTAATCTGATAGGTATGCTGTCTAGCTTAAGGGTTCTTCTGCTAAGAGGAAATGCTTTTAGTGGCCTGATTCCAAAGCAATTGTGTCAATTGAAAAGCGTGAGCATGATGGATCTTTCTGTCAATCAATTCTCTGGGCCAATACCTCTCTGCTTTGATAACATTACTTTTGGGAAAATGGAACCATATCTGATGCCTATTTCGATGCCTAATTCTAAAGATTCGATTCTGTTGGATAACATTATTGGCAACTATAAGGGCCGAAATCTATTGAAGAGAGATTTCTTAGTAGAAGGAACCACTGATGTATTGATCCTGCAAGTTGAAATTGAGTTTGTCACCAAGAATAGGCCGAACTCTTACAAAGGTGATATTCTGAATTTCATGTCTGGGTTAGACTTGTCATGCAATAATTTGGATGGTGAAATCCCTCCTGAGCTAGGAAATTTATCGTGGATTCGAGCATTGAACTTGTCTCACAATCAGCTGACAGGATCCATTCCAACAACGTTTGGAAAGTTAACTGAGATAGAAAGCTTGGACCTCTCATACAACAGACTGAACGGGGAAATACCGTCAGAGCTTACATTACTTTATTCACTGGCAGTCTTCTCTGTGTCTTACAACAATTTATCAGGCAAGCTTCCTGAAAGGAAAGCTCAGTTTGGAACATTTGATAATAGCAGCTATGAAGGAAATATATTTCTTTGCGGGCTTCCATTGGAGAAAGTTTGCAACCCTGATGATAAGTCACCTCCAGCGCCAACATCATCTATGCCACGTCAAAAGTGGTATGAAAATGAGGTCACGGTTTTCCTTGGAAGCTTTATAGCATCTTTTATCATATTCTTCCTAGGAGTCATCGCAGTTCTTTATGTCAATCCTTATTGGCGACGAAGAGTGTTCTGGCACGGTGAGGAACTGATATTTTCATGTTACTTCTGTGTCAAAGATTTCATCTTTTTCAGGTTAAGGGCTCTAGTTGGTAGATTATGTCACTGGCAATGATTGCTTCGAGGGTCATAACTACATATGAACATGGTACTGCTAAATTTGATATTACGAATAAAGTTTCTGCTTGTAAGCATTGAAGTTCAATGATATGATATGAGACTCGGGTTCAAGTTCTTATAAAAATGCAGGTTATGTGTACACATAAAGATAACTTGTTAAAAGGCTAATAGGTATGAAACATATGAACAGTGAGAGACAACTTAATTTAACCCTGTTAAACATTTCTTTAACAAATAAAACTAATTCTATGATTAAAGAGAAAAAAAATTGTGTTTTCAGAACACCAAAAATTGCAGCCTTCAGGAGTAATTCTCTTTATCATAATTGACGATTCAGAAACATATCAAGTCATAAGCACCATCCTGAAGCTTTGTTTTCTAGAAAGTAAAGCTTGAAATGATCAATTAGTTGCATGCTGAAAGATATCAGCATAAACAAATCAACATCAACATGAAGAACAGAAATTATTACTGAAGTTGGAGTATTCATTTCAAAGTAGACACGGATTGTCACATTCACAAATGTTCTACATGAAGCTAAACTCGGTAATTCAACAAAACTAACTGTGTCAAATTGTGAGATCAGCCAAGCCGAAAGTTCGCTCAACAGCTTTGCACCAGCACTCCACCTTCTTCTTCCTAAGTTGTGCGTCCAACTTGGGACGGAAAATGGTATCTGTCTTAGCTTTTTCCCCGGAAGCAAAAATTTCTTCTTTGTTCCAAACTCCTACGGCTAGACCAGCCGCATAGGCCGCTCCAAGGGCTGTGGTCTCTATATCAGCAGGTCTTACCACAGGGCTCCCCAACAAATCCTTTGTGTATTTGTTAGTGTAATTTTCTTAGTGTTTTGTAATCTAATATTGTTGTTTGATTGTTGCTATTGTTATTTTATTATTACTGTTACTATTTTAATTATTTTATTGTTAATAATATTTGTAATATATTATTAGCTGATATTATAATTATTTAATATTTAGTTGAGTATATGTAAACTTATAAATTGAGTTATTTATGTTTCATACAAACATGCAAACTTAAATATATTGTTGATTTATTAAGACCTTTTTTGTTTTTACTCAGGGCTATAAAATGATAATAACGGCTCTGCCATCACCCAAACAGTTTGGAACGTTCGAAAAGAGTAGCTACGAAGGAAATATACCGGTACAGTACCATATTAAAACCCAATCTAGTATCAAGTTTGGTACGGTATTCATAATATTGATATTGACAAATATATTAATGCCATAGGTATTTTTTTTATTGAAAGAACAATTTGTTGTAAACAACTTGAATGCAAGCTGTATGCTTGACAGCCATATGGCAAAGGGCGGTGGAAGGTCTGTATAAAGACCCTCTCTCCCTATTTCATACGCATGTTTTTCCATATATATGTGGTAGTGTTTAAACTGTTGCGTGAGAGAGCAATTTTGGATTTTTTTAGGAAACATTTTTTCCTAAAAAGGTGAGTGACAAATCAATGATGATATTATTTTAGGGATAGTAAATTTGAGAAACACCTTGTATGTGAGTACTATTATTTTGCTGTATTACTTTTTACCCTTTATATATACTATTTTCATTAGTGAAAGTTTTATTCAAAATTTGACCAATGAAAATAGCTCAAATTAAAGGATGAATTACGTTAAATTTTTGTGTGTTATTTTCTTGCATATTTTGCCTATAGAATTTAATTTGTAAAATTTCCCATCAACTATTACATTTAGTTGTATAATGTTCATCATTTCCTTGTGCCTAGCTAACCATGTTCAAGTTCTTCCTAAAATTTATTAGATACCAACTTTTTTAGCTTAGTGATTACAAGCTTACCTCTGTATGTTTATATATATGGTGTACAGCTGTTATTTTTCATTCACGACCCAGAACAGCAATGAACACTGAGAATGAGGTGGGAAATGCATTCGCTACACAGTATTATCATACTCTTCATACATATCCAGAAATGGTTTGGAAATTTTACCAGGATTCGAGTGTACTGAGCCGACCAGATGTCGAGGGTGTAATGACATCGGTGAAAACCATGCAAGTTAGGTTCATAACTTTATTATTAGCAAAAGAGTTAAAGGTTCAGATCTTTATTCACCTTTTAGTACTGCTGATATTTTTGATTGGTTTACCACTTAATACATTCCATAAGAAGTATGTTGAACGAATTCGGTGGTCTGCTATTTAGCATCAATACTTGCTGTTTGTGCTTGACTAATGGACAAAAGTTATTTCCCCATGGATTTTGTTTCTGTTTCAGAGACAGCAAATGATTGATGTGAAGAATCCTCTAAAAGAGATTTGTGTGACATTTATTCATGGCACAATAGGATCATGTTGCCTTATGTTAAACATTCAATGTTCTGCACTTAGATTTGATCTTGCGTAATTTTTCCAACAGTTTAACTTAATTCCAGCAGATGCATGTGCGAAACATCGAGATAAGTTGGCAATTTACAGCCTTCTTTGTGTCCTTAAATTTGGTTGCTATTTTAAGTAATGGACGTGTACATTTGTTTCATCATTTCCCTTCCATCTATCCTTCTCTCCGTCCCTTGCAAAAACAAAAAATAAAAATTTTGCTAGCTGATAGCGTACATTTGTTTCCTAAAATCCGTTGGTTCTGATATTTTTAATACTTATAAGGTTTTGTTAATGGTGTATATAAATAACTGGTTCAGAAAAACTGACAGAAATGTTCTCTTGGAATAGTGTATCAAGGAAAAGATAATTTCCTGGAATTTCAAGGACTACACATCAGAGATAAAAACAGTAGATTCTCAGCAATCCTATATGAATGGGATTACAGTGTTAGTGAGTGGATGCTTAATAGGCAGGGATGATCTGAGAAGAAACTTTGCCCAATCATTCTTTCTTGCACCGCAAGAAAAGGGATATGTTATCCTGAATGATGTTTTCAGATTTGTGGGGGGAGATGAAGAATTGCAGAATCAACCCAACAACTCTGCGGCAAATGTTCAAATAACGCCCTCAATTTCTAATCCTGGTATGATGTTGTGGTGGTAACCGCCATTTCTAATTTTCCATTTTCTCATTTCATCAAGGACATCCCAGAGTTAGATTTCTATAGTTAAAGTGTTCGTCATGATTCTCCATTACATGAAGTCCTGCAATTCATGTTATTGAATGATTACTTATTTTTCGGATGTTTTTATGAAATTCTGTGTTGATTTTATGGCAATGTGATAAGATTTAACAATGGAAAACCCAAGGCCAGCTTTGAGACGTAACTTAGGGATCAGCCTTTTACTCAACAACTCGAGGAATTGAATGAGAAGGAACAGTTCTTGGGAATTATGAGCTAAAAATAAAGAGAAGAAATTAAGGAATGAGTGGAGGAAGCAATTTTCATTAGTAGATCCTCTGCTCGTAGCAGCCAAATTACAATTTATAGAAACTTCACAATATATCGGCCTTTTTAACTATTTCCTCTATTTACGAGCTAGCTAATACGTGGTCAACAGAATGAAAGAATTAACATAAAAATGAAAAGAATAGAATCTAAGTAATTATTCTGTCTGACCTTCCTGCTATGCCAACGTGGCTGCTGCAAAACCATTTCCTGGAGAAGCTGCATTATCTGCCTTGCATTTTGTGTAACAATTCTGTGTAAGCTATTGGCGTGAGCTGTCAAACTAGAGAGATTGTAGGATATTGATCTCTTGATTAATGTAAATCCCTTGATTCAAGGGTCAATTCTTATCATAGTCATAGTTTGAGTATAGCCGAAAATAGAATAGAACCTGTATATATATCTGTACTTACTCTCAGTAAAAAGACACAAAAAACAGAGAAAACTCTTTCTTCTACACGAGTTATCATCAGCTGCATTATCTTCCTTGCATTTTGGCATACAAGACAATTCCTGATGTATTGAGCCACATCTTCGGGTAATAAAATAGCCTTTAGATTCTTTTAAGTGTTGCAGTAATCCCTGAATGACCACCCCGGCGTGAATCATGCATTCGCTGTAAAATCTTTGTCCTTATCTCTTGAGCCTTCCCGACCGCTAGTCTGTTCTTCCTTCTGAGTTCTTGTTGTTGCCAAGAGTATTGAGGATGAGTTGATGGATCCCTCAATATGTTAGTAATGATTTGTTGTAGAGTGGTCCTACTCCCAGGATTCTCTGACGAGATCATAAAGATTAGAATGCAGGGTTGACACAACCATCTGGTGAGCGAATGATAATTTTCAAAATATAAACATTGAAATAAAAGTTTCAATACCAAATGGTTTTAAGAACATACCCACCGAGGGGAATCTTTTGAGGTGTGCAAGACTTTAGATAAAAGTTTACATAAAGTTGAGGTTGTTCTCTTAATCCCGATTTGTATTAGTCTGTTCCTGGACATCTGTAGTTGATGTTGTGCTTTGTTTATTGCAGGTCAGTGTGATTACAGTGTGGAAAAGGTATTAAGGAAAATTTGGATTCACAGTTTTAAGCTGGAGTTATACTTGCTCACCAGACCATTTTCTGTGACAGCAGTTGCTTTATTTGACTCAAAATTTCGAATTTCCAGGATATTTCTGTACCTCAGTTAACGAAGAGTTTTCGACCTTTGCTCGCAGCAGAAACAAAAGAAGTTGTAATCCACTATTCTATATCTTTCATTGGATGCGTTGCTCGATTTGTGTTTTTTCCCGAGAAAGTACAGAATTCAGTAGTTAAATGTTCCTGTTTTTGGTTTATTTCTGTTGGGTTCTGGTTGCATCTTTATCAACTTATAACTGATGTTGCATGTTCTCTTATACGAGGGCCATTGCTTAGTACAACGGTGAAGTTCCTAGATTTGTGAGGAAAAAACTGAAGACAGCAGTGATTCCTTCTTTTCCCATCCTTACCCCATTATTGTTCATATACTTTGTGACAGTTGGCAGATGGATTTTCTGAATGTACGTCTCAAACATCAGACAATGAAGAAGCTCGAGACAGTAAACGGGACCACGGCCACAAGTAAGCATGTTGCTCAATGGGATAGGTTACATTCCACTGTTTGATAGAGACACGTTGAGTTTGAAATGTGCATCTTGTTATTACTTCGGACTTGAATCTTTCGCAATATTTTGTATGTTTGTTCAGATTCTAGTGGAAAGAGCACATACTGCATGATGATTTAAGATTCTTCTAGCTGAGATCCTAGAAAATCACTTAAAACTGTAAATATTCATGGGATACATAGCTTGTTAACAGAATGCATAAACATGAAGTTTTTGATTTTGGATTTCTGCTGCAGATACATTGCTCGTTACAAGGATGCTTAAACATGAAGCCTTCGATTTTAGATTTTAGATTTCTCAAGCATATGAAAGGCTTCTGGTTGAATTCTAACCTATCAGTCTATAACTAATCCCCATCTTTTTTCTTTTCCTTTTAATTCAAGGAGCTTTGGACAGGCCTTTACTAAATGCAAAGCTCCATCTTCATCTAGTCTGCAGAGAAACGAGTCAGATCTTTTTCAAAACTCTGAACTTCGATCAAGCATCTTGAAGAAGCAAACACGCTCACAGAGGGCTGATACTGATGGAAGTTATTCTTCTGGTATGATTCTGTAGCCATTTCAAAATTAAGTGCCTGTGAAGCGTTAGAGCCAGCAGTGAAGAACTCTTTAATTGCCTGCCCCGTGATAAACGAAGTGTTGCTGTACGATTACATTTATTGGTCTAAAGTTTAGTATCTTGAAACATTTTTAGTTAACAGCAAGGATCCTAAGCTGCTCAGAGCAACTGCAAGACAACACTGGAAATCGATGCAATCGTGCAAAAAAAGAGTAAGAAACATTTATCACTTCTTCTGTAACAAGGCACTTCAGCTACTGCATTTAATTTCTTTAATTAAGGTCAGCATAGTCCAACTATTCTTGCTTCATTTATTTCAAGTTTTGATAATGCCTTTTCTCTTTAGGCTGCACAAGCATACTCAAGTGGGAAACATATAGATGCAGCTCGCTTCTCTAAACAGGTGAGACTGAAGAAAACAAAAATGTCATTATGATTATATATATTTATCCTTACGTTATCATTGTTAAATAATCCTTTTTCTCTGGTTCACGTGCACATATTTCTGTGGCATTCAAGCCACTTAAAGGGAATAGTTGTCATAAAATCGATGTTGAGCTGTTTGGATTTCAAGAAGTTTTTGAAGGCTCAAAGCGCTTGTTACTTTTTGACTCTTGTTTTTGTCTTCTCATCATGTCAGACCACTGGCAGAAGGTTGAAAGTTATAGAAGATAATAATGATTCAGAAAGTACGTTGACTGTGTATTAACTTTCTCCGTCTCAAATTCACCAATCATGCTTTAATTCCCCACCTGTGACATCATCATCTTTGTGCATCACCTGACACTTGGTGCAACTCGTGCGATAAAAAGTAGCTCTGGGTCACATCTGTGATCCTTTTGACTGATTCATCAGCCCCACCTTAGTTGGCATAATTCTGGAAGTTAAACGACACAGAAAATTCGGTTTTAAACGAAATGGTGTTGATGTTTGATGCTGGAAGTTGGTTTACGATGACTTCCCATCCTTTCTCTAAACAATTTGAACTTCCTGTCTTGTGGATACCAATGATCAATTATTTATCCTGTCTTTAATGTTGTAGGCCGCTGAAGAGAGAAATTTGGCTCGAGCAGCAGATGACAAGGCTAGCCAAGAAATATTTAAAGCTCGGTCAGTACATGTGCAAAGCCATATAATAAGATTGATCTTGTATGCTCATGAATTCATAATAGACCAAACTATTGCATGCATTACGCAGAAACAAGAACACAGACAATTGGACTATTGATCTGCACGGGCAACAAATAGAACCAGCGATTAAACTTCTGAAAAATCATCTTAGAGACGTAATAAANNNNGGCTGTACGTATTTTCTGAGTTCTCCTTTGCATGTGTTTGTGAACTTGCCATAACACGTTTCTCGCTGACACTATCCAATGACTGTATGATCTGCTCCAGCAATTCAAACCCTGAGAGTAATAACAGGGCGCGGAAAACATAATCGTGGGAAATGCAAACTCAAAGAATCGGTACGGGATCTGCTTCGTTTGTTTTTGCAATGCTGTGTTACCATGCTCTGCTTCCTCTGTTTTTGCAGGCTAGGCATTTAGTTTTGTTGGGTGTATTGTGATTTTTTCTCTCCTTATATCTTATAATTGTGAGAAAAGTAGAAAAGATTTCTACTAGGAGTTTCTGTTGCGGGACTAGATGATGATAGGTTGACAAAAGTCGGAAAAGGAAATTACTGGGTAGTTGTCTGAATAAAAAAGTCGTGGCATGTAACTACTGGTGACATAATGAGTGGACATAAATTTCCAACAGAATATAGTGGACTGGGACATTAGGTATGCCATGTTCTATTCAATGAACGTTAAAATTGATGAAAACGAAATCTATCTTCATTTGATTCAAATGGTTTGAAGTAAGCTACGTTTGCCCTCAGTTCGAAGACCCAGTATGTCGCTGTTAACTTCGTGCAGGTCATTGCATTTTTAAAGGAGGAAGGTATTGAGTGGGAGGAAGAGAACAGAGGATCTCTTCTAATCAAACTCGATGAAACGCACGAGTATAGCTTTCTGGATGAAGAAAGATATCCTGAGTAGTTAGCGCAAATGATGAAGCCTAAGGGCAGACGTTTTGCTCTTAGATCTGTGTAGTAGTGATAGTTAATTTTATACAAATTAATTTACGACATTATATTTTAATTAATAAAAGGATTTACTTTATTTTTATGTATTAATTTAATTAATAATTTATGTTTTAATACTAATGACACTATAAGAAAACAACACAATTTGCGATGTTTAAAAAACGTCACCAAATCTTAAAAACATCACATAATAAAATTTGCGACGTTTTAAAAAATGTCACAAAAAATGTCACGGAATGTGATGTAAGCAAAAGCTTTCTGTGACGTTTCCCATAAAATGTCACGGAAAATACGGACATTCCGTGACGTTTTTTGGAACATCACGAAAAGTCACATTCTGTAGCATTTTTTGGAAACGTCACGAAAAATCATATTCTCTGCGACGTTTTTTAAAAAAACGTCGTAGATAGTATTATTTTTTAATTATTATTTCTCCCATTTTTGAAAAATCATTTTAATTTAATAATTTTTAATTTTAATAATTATTTTTTAAAATACAAAATTTTTAGATCTTATTTGTTTAATAACTTTTATGAACTTAAAAAGTTAGTACAAATATTGCTTCGAATTAGACATGTAATGTCATAGATGCGGACACAGATTATGTCAGAATTTCCTGAAAAATGAAAAACAGGAAAATAAGTCTTTTAACATTACTGATGATACTGAAGAGCTGCATCGATTGATGTAGACCAAAGAATTTGACATTTTATTCATCACATTTAAAATTTTGATGAAGACAATTACATAAAGAATACTCCCTCAAAATGCCCAGCACACCTGAATACCTAAAAGAGAAAAAGACAAACATCCCCACCCACATGAAACAACTGAACACTACCATACCATTCACTATACACCACCTCCGACTAGTAGTGAGACACTCTAGTTAGTCATTAGGTACTATTAGAATATATTTTATATATTCTTTGTTTGATTTTGGCATTTTAAATTGGACATATAAGAGGTGGATTTTGTGTTTTATTAGAAGTCCAAATAGCTAATGGGATATGGTATCTGCGTGGATTTGTTTTATTAGAAGTTCAATTAGATAATGGGCTGCGTGGATTTCTATTTGATTTAAAAAAGGAGTCTAAGATACATAGGTGATAAGGATGAAAACCTAATATTTGATCTGCAACCTTTTTGTTGTTGAGTTATGTGCACGACTTTTACTTTGGAGCTGAAATTAATCTCATGTGATTGGAAAAGCAAGTGAAGTGAATATCGTGTATATCTTTTGTCAATAGAAGAAGTCTATTGCTTATATATGTGTTGAAGCCACGTGTGTGTGGATTAGAAAAACTTGGTGGGTTGTTGAACAAGTGCTATTACGATGTGCATTAAATGATTTTTTAGATAACGCAGTCGGTGGGAACATAGTATAAGAAGCTCACGTTTGTTTGGGTGTTCTAGTCTTTATATGTCCACTGTGGAGTGGGGTTTTTAAAGAAAAGGAGCGTTGAGATTCTCTGTGTTCGTGTTGCTTCTCTGCACACTGCTTCTTTGCGTCTGTATGGCTTCAGTGCTTTCCTTTGAAGGACGATAATTTAGTTAAGCTGGGCTGCATAGTTTTGTGCTGCGTTTTCTTTGATGTGTTGTCGTGATTGGCCCATTGTTATTGCGACAACTTCCAGATCTATTTCAATAGGAGCGGAACTTATCGGGAAGTTGTTATTGTCTATCTCAAGTGGATTTTAGTTTTCGCTCTTTATTATTTTAATCACTTGAGTTGTTCGTTTAATTATCTTTATTATTAAATACTGTTGAGAAAATCCTCTGTTGAGGTTAGTACGAGGCGGTCGTACTATTGGGTGTGAAACTCTTTCACGGGTAGTTAGGTTGTGGGATAGTGTCAAGGGTTGAGTGGTGTCGGCTCAGTAAAGTCTTGGGTAAATCTATTGTACTTTCGTGAAAGTGATTAAGCTGGGTGAGGGCCCCGCAGACGTAGGCAAGGAGTGCCGAACTGCGTTACCAAATTTTGGTGTTTCTTTTATTTCGGTTCAGCTTGTTTTTATTTTATTGGTGGCAAAGAAATTTGTGGCACGTTTGCGAATTAATTAACCCCCTTCGATTTTTCACATCTATTCAAGGTAACAGCACCTTGAACCTTCCTATTTTCCTGCTACTGCTAATCCAGCAAATCGCTCCAGTCATGGTTGGCGCACTCAACCACATTC
>JANSVI020000977.1:383854-394042 GCA_025434765.2 Erythroxylum kapplerianum | reverse complement strand
GGGAAGTCGAAGCCAGAAGAGAGAAAGAACGGACATAGCGTATGGGGAAAGTTTAGGCAAAATTTTAAAAAAAATCCAGAGCAGGAGTGAACAGTGAATACAGGCAAAGACAAAAACCGCACCACCTACAAACGTCATATGGCTTCATGCCATAATGTCTGTTGATGATGGGAATGATGACTTTAGACTTTAGATGTCACCTTTCAATAAATTGAGTGAATAGGGCACATTAGAAAATACAAAAACAAAAAATGAAAAAGTAAATAGTAACATAAAATTTGACATTTATTATCTTTCTGAAATTTGTTGTAGGAATTACTCTAATTGTACGGAAAGTGAAGCTTCTTCCTTTGGCGTAAGTGAGAGGATCCTTTCCTTCCGGTGCAATTACAAAAGAAAAATTAAAAGCCAAAACCAAAACCAAAACCAAGAAGCTGATCATAATCATGAAATGACATGCGTTAATAACAAGAGATACAAAGCTAGATGTTCAACTTACCAAAATCCTAATAGAGGACAATTAGTGGGAGTAGACAAAAGAAAATTCTTGACAACATCTTGATAAACCCATTATATCATAAATTCAATTCATCGGATGACCGAAGCTTGAACCTCCAAGCAACCCACCGGCAGATGGTCCATAAACATCTGATGGGTCAAGAATAGGAGAAGAAGAAGCTCCATTTCTGGCACCGGCACCACCACTTCCACCAGCACCCAAATGCATCTCTGATATATTTGGGAATCCTTCCCTAGTTTCTACTCCTTGGTCGTAAAGAAACCCTTTAAATACATGGCCACCAATCTTTACTACAGCTTGGTACGCAATCTCATCTTCACCGTCTTCAACTGCTGTTACCCGCACACACTTAAAAACCGCCGGTGCACGTATTTGTCCCGGTAAAGCCTCTTTGAAACTCGCATCTGCAGACAAGATTCAACGAAACCCTAGTCAATACTTCATAACCCTAGAGAAGGAAAACATAAAAGCAAATGAAACAAATGAAAAACTAGAGAGTAAAGAGTACAGCACGAACCTTGGTGACTTGAACTAGTGTCGTAGCTTCTTGGAGGAGTATTATTAGAAGTCGAAGTGTGAGAAGTTGTTTGAGAGTTTATCAGTCTAGGTTTCTTCCCACCAGAAGTTGAACCAGAAGATCCAGCACCACCACCAACGCCAGCAGCCGTTATGAGCTGACGCTCTCGCCGCCGTGAAGCAGGTACCCACGTGCTCTTGACATGAGTAGCACAATCAAAACCCCGACTTCTGCAACAAGTTCTACACCTTCGATGAGTACAGTCTTTCTTGGCTTGGTTACCACAATCTTGGCACGTTGTTGCCGTAGAAGAACCTGAATTACCCGCGACACCACTTGCACTATTAACACCTTGTAACAAATTCGCTGACGAATCATTGTGATGATCAAAAATGGAAGCAGTGGTGGTATTTTTCTTGATATTATATTGGTTATTGTGAGAACCTTGGTTCTGCCAAAACTGGATTCCGCTACTCTTGCTGCGTCCAATGTTAAGCAAATCTTGATCGCCCATGTTTTGCGACGTCAGACACGGAGTCGCCGTCAGAAGTGGGATGACACCTACACCTACACCAACACCGACACCAAGCGTTGTGGCAGCAGCATTTGGGTCGTTGATTTGATCGGAATTAACAAGATTGATGTTTTCGTGTGAGTGCTGAGTGTGGTGATGATGGTGGTGATTAAAAGAGTTCGCCGGAGCCACCACGAATACATCTCGGAGACCCACCATGCCCATTTCGGAAGGGAGACCATAGTTGACGTTTCGGGCAGAATTAGGCCATGTTGCTCCCGAAACTGCAGAAGGACCATCGCCTGCGGCAGCGGTGGGGGTGGTGGCGCCGGCATTGAAGCCGAGGGAGAGGTCGTCGGCTCCGGCGGCGGCGCGAATGGCAGCAGATGAAGAGGAAATAGACCAGTCTGCAAAAGCTCCAGATTCAGAAAGGAGCTGCCTACTCCTTGTTGTAGCCACAACTACTACTACTGATAAATCTTT
Organism: Erythroxylum kapplerianum; assembly: GCA_025434765.2. Lineage (NCBI taxonomy): Eukaryota > Viridiplantae > Streptophyta > Magnoliopsida > Malpighiales > Erythroxylaceae > Erythroxylum > Erythroxylum kapplerianum. Next base: position 392,008 of record JANSVI020000977.1, on the reverse strand, counting down.
TTCTTTGGATTCTGAACGGACACAAAGACAGAGTCTTTATGTATATAGACACATAGAATACTGTGACCAAATACGCAGTTTGTGGAGAGTTGCTGTTACGATAATTATAGAAGAGAGAGATAGAGAGTGAGATACAAAGAGAGCAGATTTTTAGAGGGGAAAAACCAAATCTATGGATGTGTGTATGTAGGTGTTATATGGGGTGAAGTGGGGTCAAAAATCTCTGAATTTGCATCAGAGAAAGAGAGATTGTTGGAGAGAGAGAAAGCAGAGATCGTGTTTGCTTTGTTTCTTTCTCTTTTTCTTTTGTTTTCCGAGTGGAGTAGAGCTGCTGCTTCTGTTTCTGCTTCTGCTTCTGCTTCTGTTTCTGTGTCTGCTCTGCTGGGCTTGAAATAATACAAATCTATATACTGTCACTTTGGCCTTTATGAGAAGAGAAAAAAGTTATGGTGTTTGTGAGAGAGGAAGATAGCTATCTATCGAGAGACGACCACTGATCCGGTTACTGTGTGCAGAAGAAACTGAGAAGAAGAAGCTAAAAGATGCAATAACGAACCTTTACTCCCTCTTTCCCCCTCTTTCTTTCTGTATTTACTTCTGTTGTTATTAGTTGCTGCCCAACTTCCTGTCTTTCCTCATCATCTTCTTCTTCTTCTTCTTTCTCTTCTATCTCTTAACAATAACAAGCGCGCACACACCCACAACATAAACACACAACTCTTTTTACTTCCATATGGTTTCTTATAAAGTGAAATATAAAATATGAGGTGGGTTCCTCTCTACCTCTCACACTCTTCTTAACTTTCTTCACATTTTCTACAAGAGTAGTTATCGTGATAATTGGGGAGAGAGGGAGAGGAGGTATAAAGACTTTGTAATTTTATTTTATGCGGTTCTGAAGTCACATGCCACCTTTCATTCACTTGGGGCAACTTCTTCTCTAATTTTTCCCATTCTTGTCCACTCGCCACCAACGCGCGTGACTTTCTATGTCACACTTTCAAGACAAAAGACTGGCGACCCACATCTTAGTGCTCTTCCATTGGACCGTGTGTACCACGCTCACGATTCTTATAGTGAAAGAAATGTAATTTTCGAGCGAGGTAATAAACATGGCGTCCAAGTAAAGAATGAGCCATAGCTGTGTCGTTTTGGTTTGGATTTTGTCGGATATGGAATCGTTTCATATCTTTAGCGGCTATAGTGGCAGCCTAATTATGGTGTTTGAATTACATTGATGCAATTTAATTTCTTGTACGCAAATTAAGCTGCAGAAAAGAAAGCACTTTCTAAATTTGGGCACATTATCTAAAATATTTGAGCAACAAAATCATCCTTAGTATTAGGGCAAACACTAAGTTCAAGTATATTAATTAAACTTCAATTAAGGCCATTGACTATTTCTTGAATGGATTTTTATAAATTCGATTAGTTCATATGGCTCAATAAATTAAATTTAGAAATTAAAAGTTTTAAAAATTTTATAGATTAATTTTAAAATAAAATACATGTTCAAATGTTTTATTACTTGAATTTTGATTTTATAAAAAGTCTACAAATTGTTTAAAATAAAAACATAAGATCAATAATTTTTACAAAATAGATTTTTGTTTTATAAGAAGTCCAAAAAAAAAAAGGAACTTAGCGTGTAGTTTGGTTAAAAGAAATATTGAATCTATCTTGTAAGTCATTCAAGCTAAATACAATATACTCCTCCCATTATTTTTCTATAGTTGAGTGATTATAAGATCACTTAGTTGGGAGTTCATTTTACATAAGAAATTATAGTGTACTTGTTTACATTTGTAAATTATTCTATTTTAATTACCTATTATATTAAAAGGAGATAATTTTGGATTCATAATAATAGTGAAACAAGGAAGTGCTGAAAAACTCTACCATATAAATTTTAATTGCTTATTTACTACAATTTATTTTTATACATTATACTTATTTCTTTGCTTATATTATTTTAATACTTTTACTTTTAAATAATTATATGAATACTACTATTTGATAAATAATTTGATTTTTATTTATTATTGTCAATATACAAGACTCCCCACTTTGCGAGAGTTTGGGGAAGATCATAATGTACGCAACCTTACTTTTATATTTCACAAAGAGGTTATAGTTTGTATTATTTTTAGAAAATTTAAAATTTATAAATTTATAAATTAAAATTGAATCTTATGATTTTATAATGGGAATTTTTAATTTTAAAAATAAAAATCATTTTTTTAGCAACATAAAAGTTACCAATGCAAAGTTTTAGGAACAATGTTTTGTTAGCTCAAGAGCTTTTAAGAGTTATAATAGGATAAACTCTCCTGCTAATTGTGCTATTAAGGTTGATTTTTACAATGCTTATGGCTATATAAGCTAGCAATTCATCAAGCAATTGTTGAGGGTGTTTGGGTTTCCAGAATAGTTTAGGAATTGGATTAACTGTGTGTCACATATGCCTCTTTTCTAATTTTGGTGAATGAGTAGCTTACTAACATGACCAAGGGAGAGAGAGGACTTACAAAGTAATTCAATGTTACATTACTTGTTTATACTATGTAAAGAGGCCTAATAAAGCATAACATTAGTGAGGATCCAACCTTTAAGTTCCATAGCAGGTGTAAGAAGCTTGATATGACATGCCTATTCTTTACAGATGATTTGTTCATGTTTTCTAAAGCCAATGTTAAATCAATCAATCCTCTTATGGCCTCATTTAAAACATTCAATGAGTTGTCGAGGTTAATACTAAACATAAACAAACTTCATATGATACTATTAGTTAGTGCCCAACAACAAGGCATATGGCTAGCTACAATCTCAGGGCTTTAGATCAAGCAACCTCCATTTGTATATCTTTACTTACCAATCTTAACTAAAAGACTTCAATATAGGGAGTGCATCTAATTAATTGAAAGAGTTTAAAGGAGACTGCATAGCTAGTGCAATAAGCTCTTTTCCCAAATAGGAAGATTTCTCCTTATCAAATCAGTGTTAAACTCGTTACACATATGCTAATTATAACATTTCTTTCTAGCAAAAGGGTTAATAAAAACCACCAAGAGAATGCTAAGAATATTTCTTTGGTTATGACATAAGGAGGGTAAATTTAGAGGAAAAGTAAAATGGGATCAGGTTTGCAAAGCAATAGAGTAAAGGGACTTGAGGATCAATACAATCATTCTTAATAATAAAGTCTTTATAGCAAGGAGAGTATGAAGATTGTTAGAGAATGAGGAATTATGATAGGCTAATGGATATACACCTACTTTCTAAAGGAAATATCTGGGAAATTAGAAGCAAAACTTCTTTCTCTTGGTTCACTATACATCTCCTTAAACTTAAGGATATTATCAGGGAACAAATCAAGTGTAGAATTGGCAATAGAGAGAAAGCCTTTTATAATTTGACAATTGTTGTAATGATGTTCCTATCCATAGCACTCAAAGGGCATATGAGTTACTTAAGATCCCACCTATTTAGTCTCACGATGAGCTCTTAATAAAAGAAAACCAATGGTATTATACTTCAAGAAGCCTAGAGTAGATTATGCCTTTTTATAATCCAAATAAGGACAAGAATGACACAGATATGGCTGGCTCATTCATCAAAATCCTTTACCAATTGATCTTATATAAATGCCTCAAGGATCAAAGGACAAAACTTCATCTAGCATAAACAAGTATAAACAAAATTCTTTTGCATAGAGTGTCATTTAGACTATGGTTGACAATAATGGACATAATGGTGACTCTAGATAAGTTAAACTACTAAAGATCACTAATAGATACTTTCTTTGTAAACAAAGCATCGAAGTCATCCCATAATTGTTCTTCGACTTTATGATGGGAGGTAATGAATATGTCATTTAGACAAAGCTAACCTTAACTATATGGAGTTTATGAAATGGATAAGGGAAGACAAGAGCTTTTCCTAAGGATGACAAAAAGATCTTCCTAATAGTTTTTGGGTCATGCTTGTACATGATTTGGGATGAAAGGAAATCGAGGTGTTTCCAAGAAGTAGAAAAGGTAAAAGAGGAAATTGTAGAGATATTGAAGTAGTGGATTAGAGGACACATAATTATGAACAAGAATTCAGTAAAGTGTAGGGAAAGAATTGTGTTTGTCCTTGAGAATGTAAAACAATGATGGTTGCAAGTATTTACCCATGTATTTGTATATTCACAAAATAGTTATATTAAGATAAATAAACATATGGCCAAACACGATTGCCTATCTATTAAATGCCTGATCATTTATGTTATGGTCAGGGAGATACATCAAAGGCTACACAGGGAAGGAAAGAAAAAGAGAGTGCTTGTGGGAGGAGACCACCAGAAGGATTAAAGAATAATCATCCTGCAATGAAGAAGCATGAAGAGGAAGCAATAGAGTATGGAGGTTAGGGCAATCCCGGAGAACAACTTCGAGAGGTTTTGGTCACAAACTGAACCTGCAAAATACAGCTTGGTGACAAATTGAAACAAAGTACAACTCATGCATTAAAAAATCTCATGATGAGTGGTATACATAAATAAGGAGGATGTTAGTATACTGAAACTAATCAACTATACAATCTAGGGAGGAACATTTGTCCATTAGTTAGATTGGTGGGAGGGGCGTTATATGAGTCTTAAATGGTATTGTAATATTGTTTTTCTTGATGGATGCATAGATATATCCCAAATGGTAACCATCTTTTGTCACATGAATTGTGGGATCTTTTTCATTCTTAGATTAATATAGTCATTTATTTTCTTCGAAAGAAGATCAAACATCAACTTAAGAATTTTAAAAAGTTTTAGTTGAGCTAAATGAATCTCACTCTCTCTTGTAAGTTTATTCTTGAATGGTAATTCATGAACTAAATTAATATTATTATCTAAATATCACGATAAGCAACTTACATGGTGTGTCATTTTAAAAAAGTTATTGATGATTTAACTGAAACTAGTTTTTCAAATTAATTATACTATTTTTATTTAAAAATAAAAAAGATCTTATTAATTATTAATTAAAAATATATTTAATTAATAGCTCCTTTAACATCACAAAAAATTAGCAATTCATATGCAACACACTAGTTTTGTTCTATTGAATATAAGTGAGTTTGAAAATATTGAAATTACTACTAATGTTAAAAAATACTACTAATATTTGAGTTTTTACGAGACTGGGAAGAGATTATATTAGGTTGAATGAATTCGTACATAATTAAGGATGTCATTTTGTAATATAAAATTTAAATTAGATATTGGTTTCTAATTACTATGATGAAAAATAACTTAATGTAAATCAATATATATTCAAACAATAATTTAAAGATTATAGGGAAGAAGAAAGGCAAAGTAATTGATAGTGGTTCGATAAACAACTGTAACTTATGTCCACCTTTCAAGAAATTTCTTATAATTTCTATAAGTATTTTGTTTTTCAACAAGGGGAAAATAAACTTTCTTACAATAATCTTGTTTTCTACTAGTAAAGAGCAACTATTTATGTGATCTTTCTCTAAGGTGAAGAGTAACCTCACTCTTAAAAGAATTACAACTCAAAGGACCTCGCTTAATCACTTTGACTTCAAAATGCAACAACCAATGCATATAAAACCTTTGTAAAACTCTTTGAAATGTATTTATAGAAGACTTATATGTTGTTTATGTCCAAACTCATTAAAAAATTGTGTATTTATAGTATTTGAGAGTCAAATTAGCCATTAAAAACAAGAACTAGTCCTTGCAATGACCAACTTCTATTCATTAATTGACCAATGTCACATATTGATTGACAAACGTACTAGCCATTGGAACATTTGTTGGCCAATGTTGTATATTTGTTGATCAATGTGTATTTTAGTGAGACATTGGTTGATCATAAAAATACTTTGGAAAACCAATGTGTCTACTATGCAATTTCTATACACATATTTTGACAACTTCAATGTATATTAATCAGCTATTACCTTCTATATACCATCATCATCATCATCATACCTCAAAGCTCCGAAATGAAGCAGAGTTTGGGGGGAGCCTGATAATACGCAGCCTTACCCCTACATTATAGAGAGGTTATTTCCAATAGACCCACTTGCAAATATGACAAGGATAATATGGATGCAGGTTGAAAAAGTAAATCTGTAAAAAATACAGCAAAAAAGGTAAATAATGAATATAATAATTAATACAGAAAATACTAAAATTAAAAATAGATAATTTTTACCGATGCACTTAAAATCATGATTTCAGCATCTTCAAATTCTCAAATTTAATCTTCTAAATGTAACTTTAACTTAAACATTTCTCTCCATATTCCCCAAAGAATGATTACAAAGTGACTCCATTTATATCATATTAACTCCCTCAAACTCGAAATTAATACAAGTTATTTGATTTATTCCATAAATTATCAATAATTATATTCAAATTTATGAATATCTATTTGTAATTAATATAAAATTATTTGATAATCTAAATTATTATTTATTAGTTTTAAAACTATAAATTTCCATTCACAAAGACGTTGTTAACTTAATTATGACATTAGGAAAAGTATTAAAAAAGTTCAAAGAAAAATTGGATACATTAAACGATCTTATCCATTAGTAAAGACAACATACATCAACTCAAATGCTTATTACATGTTATATATATAACTTAGTCCTATATGTTTAAACAATTTACTTGTAAATTTTAAGCACATTTAGTTTTTGATACGGTAAAGAAAAAAAGAAAAAGGAACTCCATCGTTGTGGTACAAGCTTGAAAAGCAGCCATCGACACGCGGCTTAAAGAAAGGCATCGTGAGAAAGAATTAGGGTAAACTAATAAAAAACATTATGAGAAGGTTTACGATGGGGTCTTGAACTTGAACTGAACGTGCCTTGGGTTGGGTCCTTTAACTAGCAGTCACTTCAGGGTAGCCTTTTTCTACTTTGCACAATTAAAGGAGGTCGGCACTCGGCACAGCCATCATCGGACGTTTAAGGATACACGAAAGAGAGGGAAAGCTAATTAAGCTATAATAATTAAAATTAAAAGTAAATGACAATAATTAAAAAAAATCATATTATGCTTGACATGAGGCTTTATGTTGTTAATTAGCGCTTATATGGCTACAGCGGTGGACTTTTGAAAGCATTGAAGGGAATCATTATATTTGAGGAAGAGAGAATATAAAAGTGAAAGGAAAACCACATCATGTGACCTGTATTTGTTTAATAAGTTTTCAGCATATATTAAATTAATCAGTGCATGACAAACAATCATCAAATATTGTATGACTCTTTCTGCAAGTTTACCTGGATAAAGCTTATACATGAAGATATAGATTTTGGGCATGGTCTAATTCAATTAGGAAACCTTTTTGCATCCCTATTATGTAGGGATTTAGATTTGTTTTAGATAGGAAGCTTTGCAATTAGGAAACTTATTTCCATCCCTAAAGGAAGATGAAGTCCCAAAACAACTTTGTGCTAGTCGTTCCATTGGAAGACTTGGAAGCATAATCTCTTCACTTAAGAAATGAAGGATGTACATGAGAGATATGTGAGGAGAAAGTAAAGCAAACCCTGGAGAAATTAAGATGTCTAGACGCGTCTTCTTTTTGAAAGTTCTAGAGAAATCAAGATGTAACCACATGGATGTGTTATTGAGATGTTAAATGTTTTTGGGTTATAGGAAGGACGTATGGTTAGTTTACTTGTTTCGTAAAACATGTACAAATTTCTAATATCATTAAATAATTTAATTTTTCAAAAAGAAGATAGGAGGAGTGTAGCATCCCACTCCCGCAGGACCCGAACCTGATATCGTAGGTGATATTCAAGTCCGTGTCACACGAAAATGGTATGCTAACGCAGTCAAATCCGTTCAGAAAATCAGTAAATAAATAAACTTTTAAAAACCGATCGAGGACGCAGATATCGGTAAACAATTTAAGCCCGTAAAGCAAACACATTTTTCCTATCAAAACACTATTTCAGTAATCCAATCATAATACGCACTAATCAAATGGGGCCCTCAGCAACAACAGTACTGATCTTACGGAAATACAATTTTACACATAAATTAAATTAGCACAAATGCAGACGCGAACTGATCCCGACCCTAGTCTCTGACTCCAATGCAGTAGACATACTCCCGTTCGT
>JANSVI020000977.1:351137-363739 GCA_025434765.2 Erythroxylum kapplerianum | reverse complement strand
GTTTGATTTTCTTTTGGAGACATGTACAGACACTATCAGTTGTATAAATTACTGCTTTGAGGATATGAAATGAGAAAATTATGGTTTTAAAAATTAGTGAATTCCATATTACTGCTTTATAATACATTGATGCCATGTGGAGTTGGTAGTTTGTTCGTAGCGCACCCTTATCGTAGGGTGTGTATCGAGATGACCTACGGGCGTCCCGGTACATCTCCTATGGTAAGGGGGTGCTACAGTCCTCTTCTTTAGTGAGTCATGAATTCCCTGCTAGAGTGCTTGTCTTTCATGCAACACCATCCCTTGCACCTTTTGTCATCCGTCCTCACTTCAGCTGCACTGTTTCAACTTTATCTATTGGTCTTTACCCTCTTTACATGGATCTGACATTTTCCCGCTCTTAGGTTCAGGTTGTTGGTGACTTTACACCTAAACTAAAGTTGAACTAATGCCCCCAAAGTGAGTCCTTTATACACAAAATTGTATCTCCACCTATAGATCTCCTTAAAGCAGGAGTTGAGAAATGGAAGTCCACTCTGATTAGTTTTTCCCTAGAGAAAAGAGTAACATTTCCTATGATGTAACAATGGGCACTAAACAACTAGAAACAACATGGATTATGGGATGTACTAGTTAACAATGATGAAGTGTTTCTCTTCAAATTCTCCTGCTATGGTGTTGTAAAGAAAATATTAAAAGGCTGGTCCATGACATATGCATAACAAGCCACTATTGCTCCAATCTTGACGTCCTAATTTAAAGATGGAGGAGATCAAACAAGACCACGTACATATTTGGATATGCAAAACATACTTTTCCACTCAATACTAGCTTACAAGTAATCTCAGTCACTTATCAAGCTTCATTGGTAAGCCTATATGTATAGACTAAGCCACTGCAAAAGTCAAAAGAATCAATTTTGTTCAAATATACATCTTAGTGGCCAATCTACCTGAAGTTATATCAATCATTAGACTTAATGAGAACATAAAACTAGTTAAAGACCAATTGAGGGTATATTATGCTTGGAAGCCACAACCTAAGAACAACAAGGTATGAAAACTTACCAGGAAGATATTTAAAGCAGGTAAATATCAGGAAATCATAAAATTGAGCACCACACTTGTTGCAACTCAAATTTTACATTCAATTAACCTTGTTGAAGAAAATAACCTCACTTCAAATGGAGAAGAGATGATCAAGCAGTCTAATGCTAACATGCTCACAAACTTACCAGGCAATACTGAAACTACTAAAGTTTCTCCACAAACTGATACGATTTAGTATGTAAAGAAGACAAGTCATATTGCTTAGAATGACCCTTATGTTAAAATTTTAAACAAGGTCATGAAGATATAGAGGATAATAAACAGTGAGTTAAACCTGTTACTAGGAGAAAATTAAATAGGAAAAGGAAGGCTCCTTCTGTGGAGTTAACCATATGAAGATTCTAGCATTGAATATCAGAGGACCTAATGCCCCTCACAAAAAACTTTTGATTAAAGCATCATTGCTAAGAATAAAATTGAGGCTGTTGAAATCTTGGAATCTCGCATGAAACAAGAAAATTGCAATCTACTCAAGATGCTTCCTAATAAGTGGAGACAGATCACAAATCATAGCCATCATCCCAATGGTAGAACCTTACTCTAGTATAACTCATCCTTACTGCATGTATCCACAAGCTGCATAGCAGACCAAATTATTCATTTAGAAGTGTTGATAAAGAGTTCAGGATAACTGGTATATATCTAATTTATATATGCTTATAACATCTCTTATTGAATGACCTTCTTATAGAAACTTCTCAAAGATATGACTGTTAATATCTCAATACATTGGCTATTAACTGGTGACTTCAATTCCATTGTCAAAGCTGAAGGAAATAGATCCATAGGAAATCCATCTTGATATGAGAAAATTTTTAGCTGAAACCCAACTGATTGATCTTCCCCTTCATGGAAGCTTTTTAACTTGCTGTAATAATCAATCTAAAGACAACTTCATTATAAAGAAACTACATTGCAACCTTAATAATTAGTAATGGTTTCTAACCTTTCCAAAAAATTTCTCTATGTTCACCAACAATAGCCTTTTTGATTACTCAAATGTCATCACCCATATATTATCGGTAAGTCCTAAAACCCTTTTCATATTCAACAATTTCTTAACTAACTTGACATGTTTTGATGATATAATCTAGAATCATTTAAAGGCAAGAATTAAGGGCTCTAAATAGTTCATCTATGCAAGTAAAATTCAAAGCAATAAACATGAGAAGAAAATGTTACTCTTGAAGAGTGATGGAAATATCCATCATCTCCTAAATACTATAAGTAATGATCTTGAGAAAATGCAACAAGAGCTTTATAACAACCCCTATTATTTGCACCTGCAAGAGATGAAAAAGGTAGCTATGTAAAATTTCTCTAAGGCACTAACCTTTAACTTGTCTCTTATAAAGTAAAGATCGTACATTGAATGGCTAAAATATGGAGACAGAAACTCCTCCATTTATCACAGGGCTATAGTTTCCAGGAGAAATAATAACAGAATAATCTCTTTAAAGATTGATGATCATATGATGGACTCTCAACACCAATTGCTATATAGGGCTTTCGGTCACTTCTCAAGTATCATGAACATGCCACCAATACTCACTCATCCATTCCTTTCCTTAGAGAGATCATTAAAGGGTGTCTGGCTACTCAAGAAGCAAAAATCTTGAGTAAACATATTTCCACTAAGGAGATTGAAGATGTTCTAAAATCATTGAACCCTCATAAAGCTCCTGGCCCTAATGGTTTCATTCTAAACATTTTTATTAAATCATAGCCTCTAACTAAGCAAATGGTAATGGATGTTGTGCTTGAATTCTTCAAAAAGGGCTCCTTACTCACTAAACTCAATAAAACCTTTATAACTCTCATTCCCAAAGATGATGAGTAGGAATATTTTTCATATTTTTAACATATGGCCTATAGAAATTCAATATATAAGATCATTGTTAAAATCATTGCTCACAAATTAAAGAAAGTTCTTCATAATCATATTGATCCAACATAAGGTGCATACATCTTTGGAAAATTATTAGAGATAACATCTTATTGCTATAAGAATTGGTAAAAACTTATTCTGAAAGAAGAAGTAGCTTGAATTTCATTCTCAAAATTGATATGAAGAAACCATATGATAGTGTGGATTGGGATTTCACTAGTAGCATCCTTAATGTAATGTGTTTTCCAGAGTCTTTCACTCAATGGATCAAAGAATGCATAATCACTCCTTCCTTTAGCATTTTGGTTAATTGATAGCCTGCGAAAACTTTCAAAAGTTGCAAAGGAATTTGTCAAGGTAATCCCACTTCACCCTTCTTATTTGCTTTAGTGATGGAAGTATTCAACAGACTTGTCAAAAGAGTAGTGGAAAGAACCAAGCACTTTAAATTCCATTCCAGATGTAGAAGAATGCAAATCATAAATATAAACTGATGATCTCACACTCCTTTTACATATGATTATAAATCAATTTTAGCCTTTATGAAAGATTTAAAGGTATGCTATATGGTCTAGAAGTCATCAAGTCAATTACACCATTAGTGTTATCTACTTGTCTGGGAGTGCTATGAACCAGGAACATAACTTAAAGAATATTATTACTTTCAATCATCATCATTTTCCCATGCTCCTACTTGGCATTCCAATGGCTGCATCAAAATTAACCATGAGAGACTACAACATTTTCATTGATAGGATTAGCAATAAGATATCCACCTATGGAATTGCAAACAGAGCTTAACTTATTACATCTATTTTGAATTCCATTAATATTTGCTGTGTAGCTCATGTTGCATTCCCTGCTACTATTATTAAAAGCATTGATAATTTATACAATAACTTCCTTTGGTCAGGCAACAAAGAGACTTCAAACAAAGCTAAAATGAAATAGAATGATGTATGTATCCTAAAAGACAAAGGAGGGATCGATTTATTTCCTCTCAAGACAGTCATGCTTTTTAAGAGAATATGGAGATTATTAAAGAATAAACAAGCCTTACGATGCTAATGGATTCTTGACATATACATCAAAGACAAAAGCATATGGAATATTCAACATAATTCATATACCACATCTACAATGAAAGTTATTTTGAAAATAAAAGATAAGTTCAGGTCAAAAATGATTTATCTGGTTGGAAATGGAAGATTAACAAGACTTTGGTAAGACAACTGGCTGACAATAGGACCTCTTGACAAACTAAGCTCTGTCAGTAACCTCATAACTTTGATCTAATAAGAGAAGAAAGTTATCGCAGCTCTATCCAGTAAGGACATCTTCAAGCAGATTCCTACTCCTAATTCTATAAGCTCATAGATCATCCAAACTTGCATTAATGATGAGGAAGACACCATTATATAGAAGCATACCAACAATGGCAACTTCACCAACCACTCCTATAAGAAATTCCTTCAAGGCAACTTAAACAAAATCTCATAGACTAATATTGTTCGATTTAAACATTAATCTCCTTATTCTTCCATTACATTATAGTTAGATATGAAATAAAAGTGTCAACAATGGATAAGTTGGAAAATTTTCTAATATCACTAACTAGTGCATACTGTGTAAAAAAGCAGAAGAGAGCATAAGCTACCTATTTTTTCAATGTGAGTTTGTTAAAGAAACTTGGTGAGAAATGTTGCACAAATTCTACATTTATGATGCTCTAAAGGAATGGAATGATATATTAGATTGATGCTCTATTATTAAAAATTCTAATGGAATGATATAATAGATTGATGCTCCTTCATTAAACATTCTAACATTAAAATGAAATGATGCTTTTGCTTATCACTTTCATATCTTGTCATAGCTATATAGGATGAGTGGAACATATGATGTTTTCATATAATAGAAGCCTCATCAAGGAACAATTCATGATGAATCTTATCTAGAAGATCAAAATCCACATAAGCATCTTTAAGCACAAATTTCACCATCTTGATTATCTTAGCAACACATGGAAAGTGTAATCTATATTTGTGGATAGAGGATATAGATCGTTGTTTTGTAATGATCTGTTCATTCATTGGCAATATGTGATCTCCATAAATGAAGACACTTGAATTGTAAGATTGACAATTCCCTTATATGTTTTTACCTACCTTTCAAGTCTTAATTCATTACTTATTTCTAAAAAAAGACTATAATTTTTCATTCACTTTGAGAAATTGTTAATGGTACGAAAGGGGTACTAATTCATAGTGTTATAAAATTGTTGAATTTCAATTTAGCAAGAAACTTAATTATTCACCTTTAAAAGGGGATAACTTTCATTTTCTTATTCTTCCATAATTTGCATATTTTTCTTATAAAGGAAATATAAGATCTTTATTTCTTGAGTTATTTTAATAAAAATTGCAATGGTTATTACTTAAATTTAATCACAATTATATTTGTATGTATGGTGTTTAGAGTTTTTAGGTCAAATAATTTAATTTATTTTAAACTTAATTAAGTATTTAGTTAACTACACTATTAAGTTAAACACTGACTAGATTACTTTTGCCAAATTTTCAGTTTTAAGTTTAGTTAGACTCCTTAAGCCTAAGTGTCAAAATTTTTTTTACTAAGCCTATATTTTGAATATGAAATTTTATCAAATTTTGGTTTTGGACTAAGTTAAATCCCTTAAATTTAAACGTCTAAATATTTTTCCTAAATCTAGGCCATACTTTCTTTGCAAATCTATCTACTTTTTATTCCATTTAAAATAAATAATTTTCTATTTAATTATTACATTTATTTTATTTCTTTTGTCTACTTAATTATACGTAAATATCTTTTATTATATTTATCTAAATTAGGTAAGTATAATAATATTTTTTACTTAATTTAAATAAAAAGGGTAACAATAACAAAACATAATTGAATATTTTTAAAATAAATATAAGATAATTATAGTTTAGACTAACTTTTCCCCCTAACATCCCCTTTTAACTTACATGTAGCCATACTGCTACATGTCAAAGTTTTTACATACAAAAGAAAATTATTTTATAGTCAGCAAAATGGCAATAAGTATGAAAATAATATTAAAAATGTGTTAATAGTTATTATTTTAAGAATAGGTGATAATGGAAAAATTACAATTGATATAATTAAGGACAAAAAATTAAAAGAACCCAAAAAAATATGTTAATCGCTTGCAATAGAAGCTTACTTGTTCCCGCCAAAAGCTTTTTGCTTGTTTCCATCCATACCTTTGATATGCAACACAATTGAACAAGCATTTTTTGTTTCCCTTTTGGAGTTTCTTGCTTTAGTTGGTTTGTTCATGATTTTTCTTAATTGTCGTTGTCATCTATGACATGCAACATAACTAAGTAAGCAATTTCACTTGTCATTATCATACTAACCAACCATTTTCACTTGTAATTGGTATTTAGGTAAGTTCTTATATCACAATTAGCTATTACATATTTATTCTCATATCGACAAAATTACATGCTTAAGAATCATATGACTATTATTAAAGATAATATTGCAATTAATAATGTCATATCTGCATTAATTATAATGAATTTTCTATTTTAAGTTTTGAGACCTACATATACATCTACGAGGTTCATAAGTGGGAATGTTGTTGTGAGATATGCCATGTACCCCAGGGGTTTACCCTAGTGTTTTGTAGTTAGTTTTCCTTTTGTAATAAAAAAAAGTTGGGGATTAAAAAGCTTTTGTGGGATTTTATTGTTAATTTTTAATTAAAAATTGGCTAATAAACTTAAGTTTCAACTTAGCTACTATTTATTTAAAGTGAAAGTTACAGTCAATAGGAGCGACAAAAAGATTGAAAAGGAGAATAAGGAAGAAGTTGTAATGCTTATGTGCCAACCCAAAGTTCCAATGTCTTTGTATACAAGAGTAAAGTTCCAGTATGCATATGCAAGGTCTGATATCCTATAATGGAATCCATCTAATTGATGTCAAATGTTAATATAAAGTAGTTTTTCTTATAATATGGTGGTATGTGTTATATAATACACTTGTATAATTTGTGTAATATAGTGATATTTTTGTGTAATGCAATGTTATAATAGAGATGATTAATGAAATGGAGAATAAGAAGAGCTCTTCAGATGTGACAACTCCATGTATTAGCTTAGAGAACATTAAGTCAGAGGTAGTACTATAAATAGGAATGAAGTTTGAAAATTTTGAAATGATATTTGATTTATACCATAAGTATTCAAAACATCATGTATTTATTGTTATTATAAGTGGATGAATGAAAAACGAAAAACGAAAAAAGAGAATTGAGAATTGAGAGTTTGTTTTTTTTGTTTTAATTGCATAGAATACGAAGGTTGAATAGAATAAATTCAAGATCAAATAGAAGAATTAAGTGTGATGCTTTGGTGTGTTTTCAGTTACTTAAAGGTACTCAGGCCATAATCAAATTTGAAGATATGGACAATCATGATTTTATTTCATGTAATGCAAGGTTTATAAGGCAACATTAGATGTGGATAGCTGAGTAAGAATTAAATTGAAATATAATTACATTTACAAAATTAGTTCATATACAAATGTACGCTATAGTATTATAAAAGAATTACCTTGATCATATAGACTTTTAGAGATGAATGACATTATACTAAGGAGATATAAAAGTGGTGTATAAGATGTTCAATTGAATGGAAGAAAAGGATAGTATATTTTTTTTACGAAAGTGAATGTAATGATCAAGACAGACTAAGAAATATTTTTTAGAAAATGCAAGGAGTTGACATTTTATATCAAATTTAGCGATTCAATCATATTTATTACCAATTTCTTATGAACAAGTAATAAATCTTATTTTTTCTATTTATTGGTGTAGACTATTAGGAGCAGTCCATATTTCTTAGTTATGCTTTATTAGGCAATGAGATAACTAATAGTTTCTATTAGCATTTTTATTAATTGATAAGGTGTATAAATAGCAAACCATTTGACATTATTATTACAAATAAGTGCAACAGTATACATAATGTCTTCGAGTAGGTATTCCCAAGCATAAGAGTAATACTTATGTTATTTCTATGACATATACTTATGAAAATAATTCAAAATTTTGGTGCCTATAAAAGATAAAAATTTTGAAGATTTATTTATGACTATTATTTATGATACCACAACACCAAAAAATTCATAACAAAATGGAAGGAATGAAATTATTATCGAGTTTGACTTTAAAAATAATTCATGGGTTCAAACTCTAGTTGATAACTATATGGAGTGAAATCTAACAAATTCAACGACACAAAAAGGTAGTTGAAAACTATATAAAGTGAAATCTAACAGATTATTTTTTGGTGGGAAAGTCAACAATATAAAAAAGTAAGGATATGAATGCTTACTTTGATGGCAATATACATGCTCATAGCACATTAAGATAATATGTTAAGTAATAAAAGAAGTAAATAGGGAAAGATTAAGCGTGCAATGGAGTTTAATACTTGTGTTTGAAAATTAATGTATCCTTTATTACATGATTTGATATTAATAAGGAATTTCAAAAAGTATACACCAATAGCCTATTTCATATTATATAAAAAAACTAACTAATGTCATTTATTATGAGTTGAGCAAAATATAAAGCAAAGGGGAACAATTTTGTACGAGGTTGAGGAAATGGGTAAAGACTACAAGATTATCAAGTTATACACAATTACATTAAATGAATCACCCCCACTAGTAAAGCGCAACTACAAGTTGTTCAAACTTAAAGGAATTATGTGTTTGTGTGCTGACATAAGCTTAAATTTTTGAATAAGGTCAAAATTAAAAATATTTTAAAATATCTTGTTAGTAGAAGGTGGGATAAGGGTGTTATAAGGTGGCATACGAACATAAAATTTGGTAATATTTGAGATGATAATGATATTTTCCTTAGTAAGAAATAGAAATTGGAATCCAATTTCTATGAAAATACACAAGTTTTATTAGAGCTTACTTAGAGGATATTGATGACCATTAAAGTAAGAACCAATGTGGTACAAATTTGGGGCATAAATTCAATAGGCATATATATTCCATTTTAAGAGAATTCCTATTGAAGGACTCAATTGTCTCAAGGTCTAGTGGTAGGCCAAGAATAAATTGGTTGGAATCTCAAACATAAGAGGTCCAAAAGTAGTAAAAAAAGGAGGTTAGATATTAAAGATATATTTTTGTAATATTATTTTCATAAATATGATGTGCTATTTATTTTTATGCATGATACTACAAAATGATTTGATTATAAATTTTTTATAGGAATTTTTAGATACATGTAATGACGACATTGAATCAAACATTAGAATTATAAATGTTGGTTGCATTTCATTTGATCATAAGGTCAAATATATTATATGATTTGGTAATTAATATGTGTAGACTATCATGAATGTTTGGATTAAACAATCTTTGAAACTAATGATATATTTAAGAATATTTTTTTGTTTAAGAGAAATTTTGTTTCCAAAATTTAAAAAGGTTGTAGGGTCAACTTCTAATAGTTATACTCATTTACTCTTATCCAGAACAATGATAAAAGTCATAGATAAGTTTGACTATTAATTGTAGGGTGGTGAATTTAATCTTGTGGTAAAGAGTTATACAAAGAAGAGTTAAAGTTTTGAATGAAAGATAATATATAACATTTGAAGTTTTTTTCATCTACTTGTACATGTCGTACTAATGATGGAGGCTTTTTCAAACTATTTTAACAACTTTAAATAGTCAAACTTGATTTTTAAATGTAATTATAATTAATACAACTTTCAAAATGTCCCCTCAAAGAGCTTTTGAAATATTAACAGGATTTTTCAGCAAATAAAAGCTTTAATACCTCTTAATAAGTGAAAAGACTTATATAATGAAATAAAAATAAATGTTTATTCATGGTTAACCTTTAACAATCTCAAAGTGACTAAATAACATTACAATCAACATTACAAAATATAGAAACTGTGTTCTTAAGTTATGGCTCAATCTTGTTATATTGCTTATAATCAAAATACTAACCTCATTAGTAATATCTGTGTTTTTTTATTATCAAAATGTCAATTAGAACTCTATTGGTTAACAAGGATGAATAACGATTAGCTTGATCTAAACTAACGTTAAAAAAGTATTGGATGTGGACACAAACTCCAATATGGTCATATATTAGCCTATGTAAACACAAACTCCAATATGGTCATATATTAACCTATGTAACTTTCTGGACAACTCAATGATGAAAAATGGTCCTCTACATAGATAGAGGCCAAATCGTGTCTATTTTCAAAAGTTATAGCCATATGTATACAATCACGGATGTGGCCAAGACCATATACTAATTCGTAAAGTCACATTAAGATCTATTCTCTCCAGCCATAGGTATTTCCTAGACTATGTCTAACTTACTAGAGATTTGGAAGGATTTATGGTCTCAAATGTAGGTGTGTCCTAAACTATGTTTGTAGTCAATACGACCTAACCACAATTGAGGCCCAGACTATTATTTGAGTTTTAAAAACCTAGTTTCATATTTTAATATTTAAAGGTTTTTTCTTTTCAATTGTAAAGGCATCATTGATCATTAATACAATTGTGGTATTTTTCTCTTTGATTCTTCAAAGAACGTTTTGGTCTTATTATGTTTATTTACTTATGGTGATAAAATCTAGTTATTTATAATGACAGGTCAATATTGTTGGACCACATTTCCGGAGCCCAACATCGGACATGGGATCATGTAAGCGTGGAGGGAGGCTTAGAAGTTGAAATTTTAGAAGAAAACTCCCTCAGAAGCAAAGGCAGGTGTCGTCGCGGTGAACTATGGCTTCGCCACGGCGAACATATGCAAGAAAATCCCCTGGACCTCTCGGGAATTTTATGCCACGACAAACCTGTAATTGCATTTTCGCCGTGGCAAACTCCCCACACCAATGAAAATAAAAAGCTTCGGGTTAATTACACTGCGGCGAACTCTTAGTTTTGCTGCGGCGAAAACCCCTGAAGCTTAGCCCACAACCCAAAATTTTCCTATCATACTAAATGCAAACATAAATTTCTTTTAACCATCTTCAACAATTCAAACCCAAAACAAGATGAACTTATACATGAACACATGCAATTTCCAAAATCCAAATACTTTGCGAAAACATGAAAGATCATAGACAAATCCAAACACATATTTCATTAATATCAAAAGTGAGAGTTTTACAAAGCTTTAATGGGCATTTCAAGCTATATTACATCATAATCCAAAAATACATAGTTTGCAAAAAGTAGAATTTCTCAAAATGCAACTAAAGCTTTGTTTTATAAAAACTACTTTCAAAAGAAAAAATAAGTCTAATTGGAGTGATGCCTTGGCTCTTGACTATTCGATCTCTTGCTCCTCACCTGAAGATGGGACAGAATGGGAGGGGTGAGCTTAAAGCTTGTGGGTAACAATTTTATAACTGGAAACAAGCAAAACCATTGTAAATATTCACATGAAATCATAAAGCACATATTTTTCAAATTATCATTCATCAAGCAATTTGTAAGCAACATAATTCATGCATTAAATAAGTTTGTCCACGCAGAGCACATCAAAATGATTTGGGTGGATTCAAAAATAGAACGTACGACACATTTCCAAATAATGATCCTGTGTAGCTGTAAATAGAATGTAGTATCGCAATCCCATTTAATGGTCTTGCGTAGTTGTGAACTTATAGGAGTCTGTAAAGGAGCTCCATGCCATTAGTGGGCGGGTGGGAGAAGCCTTTATTTATCAAAGTGCATTTGACTTAACTTAAGGGAACACCACAAATCCACATAACATGTATTTCATATCTTGTAAACTTGCTGCCCAAAAAGGCACATACTTGCAGTGTAACATCCCATCACCGATGGGAAGGGTAGAATAGTAATTTGGAATGATTTATGATTGCTTGAAATCGTTGATATGTTCATCCATTCACATATACATGAATAGTAAATTTTGCACATGTAAATGACTGCACATGCATTCATGACATTTCCCGGTATATTTGGTAACAAATGTGTTTGATATGAAAAATGTGATTTTTGTGTATGAAAATTGAGTTGGAAAGGGTCTTTGAGGTTTTAGAATTTTTAGTCAATGTTAGAGAAATCTTTTTAGAAATTTCGAGGTAATTTCTGGACTAGGAAAAATGCCAAGTAGCAGATTGATCGGTTACTGGTAGTAAAAATTTCTGTCCAATGGTACTGGAAATTTAGATAAATGATGTAGGATTATTAATTTTGAGCCATTAAAATTTTGGGGGAGAAATTGGACTAGAAATTGGAAGTGAATTGGAAGGAAACCCTTCAAGTCAACTTCTTCTCCTCTTCTCTCTTCCTTCTTCTCTTCTTTTATCTCTCGATGACTTCTCTCTAGGATTTCTCAAGGTGACTGATGCAAAAAACTCATTTCTCTGCCTCGTTTTGTTCTTTTTATATCCTCTTGTGTTTTAGGTAACCTTAGGATTTTTTAGGGTTCCAAAAGGGACAAGAAATCCGTCAAAACTTGACATTCACGAGTGTTTGCGTGTCTGCCTGATGTAGTCCATGAC
>JANSVI020000975.1:163312-174367 GCA_025434765.2 Erythroxylum kapplerianum | reverse complement strand
GCCAAGCAGGGTAGGGGTTAAATGTTCCACACTTAGTCCAATACTCTTAGTTTTAGAATTTGAGCTTGTGTAGGTTGATATATGTTCTTATTTGTACAAATAAGCTATCTAAAATTGCTCCTTAGATGAGAATATATTCTAAATAATTTCGAAGGTTCCTCTCCTCCTAAGTAGCCTTGAAAATGAAAGAAAGAGCTATGCAAAAGCACCACTTGCGAGGATCATCAGAAAGTGGAAACTGACGATACCAAGCCTTGAAAGAGATCCAACAATTAGGTATATTCACCATACAACAGTTGTGTAGGATTGCCCTTGAGTTGGTATTAACAAACTTACATTGAAAGAATAAATGTTTATGACTTTTCTCGGCCATCTGACATAATATGCACCAGTTAGGAATATAAAGAAAGTACTTCAATTTGTCAACTATTGACATTTTTTCCTTAAAGATTGCCACAATATAAACGCAATTTGAGGATGACAATGTTTGATTCAAACAACCCTAATCTAGGGAATTATGGAAAGGTGCTTTTGCATGAAATTCTTGCAAGATTTGTTGGTGAAAATCCCATTGTTGGAGTGCTTCAAAATAGTTTTGTCCTCCCCTTAGGTTAGTTTGATGAATTTCAGGTGATGTAAAGATAGGGACAACATCTTGAATAAAGATTTATCTATCCCTTAGAGCCTCCTCAATTATGATGTTCTGGTCGAGAACATTTCTAAGATAGTCCATCCCTTACATGTTGTTTAGAGGGCCATAAGGCAACTAGTTGTCGAACCAGAAACTTGTGAGTTTACCATTCCCAATTATAGTGACAAATTCGTGTGTTAAAGTCATTTTTTGTTTTAAGGATATTGCTCCAAGTTGACGTGGAATTAGCTATGATTTTAACATTCTAGATGCTTTCTACCTTGATGAATATGCCATGTACCCATTTGCACCAAATGGATTGCTTATCAATCAATAAACGCTAAAGTTTGTTTGCCATCATAACTGTATTCATCATTTTCAGAGAGATAATCCCAAGACCTCCTTTATTCTTAGGTAAACAAACCTCATTCCACTGCATATGAGCCCTTATGGAAGATTCCTTCTATCCATACCATAGAAAGGTGTTGCAAATCCTCTCTACGATTTTAATAATTTTCCTTAATATAGCCATATAAGCAGACCATAATACATTGATAGAATTCAATACAAAGGATATGAGTTGGATCTTACTTACTGTAGATAGAGATTTAGAACTAAGTTAGAAAATCAAGGCATGTGTAAATCAGCTATATATGATTTATTACTGAAGGATTGATATTATAAAAGATGAACAACATTAGTTTTTGCTGGATAGTTTAATGGTCTTTGTTAAAATAAAATTTGTGATGTTACAGGATATAGGAGTTTACTTCATGGATATAGTCAATTCTTCTCACAGTTATGCCACTGGAGGGACATCAGTCAGTGAATTCTGGTACTGAGAAAAGCATCTTCATGTTTTAGTGAGCTTATATCAATTTGTTTATGTTTCTTTCTTGGTCAAAAGAGAGAAAGAGAGAAAGAAAAGAGAAGCTTCTGTGTTGAAGTTTGTTAGAGCCGTTTTCCAGTATTGGAGTATATGTCCTGTTCCAGTATCAGTAAACCACGTTTTATACATCCACAAAGTGGTCACTAGCTTGTTTCCCTGTGTTAATACATGATCAGGTCGGATCCAAAGCGATTGGCTAGCACATTAACAACTGAGAATGAAGAATCATGCACAACTTATAACATGTTAAAGGTATCATGCTCTAGATTTTGTTTTCCCATTGTTCAATTTGGTGGTTGAAGAATTTCAATTTTGAAAATTCAGGGTCTACAATATGCGTTTAAGTATGTTATGTTAGATTCTTTTTGCACACATCTTTGTTTACTAAGATTTTTCAGAATTAGTGATCTATTACAATAGTTTCTTTTGTCGAATTTCTAGAGATAATCCATTTTCTATAATGAGTTGGTAACTTTGATGAAACATTTTGATGCAAATTGTAGGTCTCTCGAAACTTGTTTAGATGGACCAAAGAAATGGCATATGCAGATTATTATGAGCGTGCCCTGACAAATGGTGTTTTAGGAATCCAAAGAGGAACAGAACCTGGAGTAATGATTTACATGCTTCCACAAAGTCCTGGAAGTTCCAAGGCCAGGAGCTATCATGGATGGGGAACACCAACCAACTCTTTCTGGTGCTGCTATGGAACAGGTGTGGGAGTCAGTGCAACGTTTTGAACTGCCATTCTCAAGAGAAACTCAAACTTGCTAAATTTCTTTGAATCTCACAATCTTTGTCCTTGTTTCTTATCGATTTTGTTTATCTAACATGTTAATCTACTTGCATTTTGTTATCATCAGGTAGTGATGGTCAAATACCCCTTTTATTGTGCTAGCATTTGATAATTATGCTACTTTGACAGGTATTGAATCTTTTTCAAAGTTGGGAGATTCCATATATTTTGAAGAAGAAGGAAACATGCCAGGCCTCTACATCATCCAATATATATCAAGTTCTCTTGATTGGGAATCTGGGCAGATTATGGTTAATCAGACAGTTGCTCCTGTAGTCTCCTCGGATCCCTATCTTCGAGTAACTTTCACCATTTCTCTGAAGAAGGTACTTTTTAACAAATAATTTATGCATGAAAGACTTAACATCAGCATCCTCTAATAGTGTTGCTCTACAGCAAATCTACTCCGTTCCTCTTAGAAATAAACTCTTTTTTTTTTTGGAGTCATTAATATCTGAATTGAATATTTCTGAGTTTTGTATTCTTAACTCTACTTCATTCTTCAAGGGACTGCTATGTTTTATACATGTTGCAATGTTTGCAGGGATACAGCCAATCTTCTACCTTAAACTTGCGCATACCAATTTGGACACTTTCAGATGGTGCTAAGGCAACATTAAATGCTCAAAGTTCATCCCTACCAGCTCCAGGTAAAAAGGCATATTCCCAATTTGAATGCTTCACCAATTGTATCAACCTGTGTCTAAGCGCTGTTATGTTTGGATTTTCTCTTGTCTACAAACAACCAAAGGAATGCTAACCAATACCTTTTTATTCTTATTTTTGAAAAAATACATGGAATTTTCTTTTATTCTACATCTATTGCAGGTAATTTCCTCTCAATTACAAGGTCATGGAGTGGAGGTGACACACTTCGCCTTCAGCTTCCCATCAGCTTAAGAACAGAATCTATTAAAGGTACTATGAGAAGAAGTCTGGTTTACTAATTCAATCAATATGATGATTATTTTTGGCAGTAGATACTGCATATAGCTGCTTAATTATCAGGATATATGACTGAGTCTTGAATCGTGTTCAGATGACCGGTCCGACTATGCTTCTATTCAGGCAATATTTTATGGCCCTTATCTACTTGCGGGCCTTACAAGTGGTGACTGGAACCTCAAATCAGGGACTGCAAAAGGTCTTACAGATTGGATAACTCCAATTCCGTTGGCTTACAATGATCATCTAGTATCTATTTCTCAAGTGTCAGGAGATTCAGCTTTTGTCTTCGCAAATTCAAACCAGTCAATCACAATGGAAAAGACCCCGAAGTCTGGCACAGATGCTTCTGTTCATGCCACTTTTAGACTCATCTTAAGTGATTCCTCTTCGACAGAACTATCAACATTTAAATATGCTATTGGTAAATCCGTTTTACTAGAACCATTCGATCTTCCAGGAATGTATCTGGTACATCAAGGAGAAGGTAACAGCATTACGGTTGGAAATGCTGATGACAACAATGACTCTATTTTCCGCCTGGTTTCTGGATTGGATGGAAAAGATGGAACCATATCCTTGGAATCAGTAAGTCATGACGGCTGCTTCGTTTCTACTGGTGGGAGTATCAGTTCTGGCGCAAGTATAAGGCTGAGCTGCAAAGCGAAGCAATCAGATGTTGGATTTGAAGAAGGAGCCAGCTTTGTGATGAACAAGGGACTAAGTGAATATCATCCAATCAGTTTTGAGGCAAATGGCGAAAGCAGGAATTTTGTTCTTGTTCCATTGCTGAGCTTGACGGATGAATCTTACACTGTTTATTTTAACATTCATGCTTAAGAAATCTGCTTATATTTAAGGGGAGGGACTTAAAAAAGCCTTCAGGAATAGGAAAATAGCAACATAAGGTTATTCCCTTCCATTGATTACATAACAGGCGGTGACAGACGCTGTTACTCCCTTCCTCATAGTCCTTGCGAAATTAAGCGTGTAACTGTCCAAAACGACATATTAATTGTCACTGATCCTGATTAAATAAGTGGGATGCCATGGAAATTGGCGGTAAAGAATGGATGCAGTTTGTGCATATTTGTACTTGGGTTTTATGAATCATTTGGTCAACCCTTGATTGACATTATCTACCATTAGAGCTCTATATAGATGCATAATAGCAGACCACGTACTTTTTTATTTTTTGGCCGGTTCTTAATGTTTTATAGGTTTGGAACAAAGTAAAAAGAAGGGATTTAATAAATGGGCAATAAAAATATGTAAACTTTAAAAATATATTTTATTACTAAAATTTAATATCCATACATAAATGACTCAACTCATAACTATATATACTCAACAAAAAATTAAATAATTATAACAACTGCTAACATCTTACAAGCATCTAACTGCAACAAAATCATTAAAAATAGTAGTATTAATAACAAAATAGTAGCAACAATAACCTAACATCTTACAAGCATCTAACTGCAACAAAATCATTAAAAATAGTATTATTAATAACAAAATAGTAGCAACAATAACCAAACAGCAATATCATATTACAAAAACGCCAGGAGAAATGCATTAACAAGATAATCATGAAAAACAATTCCTCCAAACATTTTTAGATACAAAATTATTAATAATAGTATGAAGATCAATATTGTCCAATATATCCTTCTTGATACATAAAATAGTTAAATTATTCAATCTTTCTTGTGGTATTGATGACCTCAAGTAATTTTTCAATAATTTTAATTTTGTAAAACCTCTCTCGGCTGATGCTACAGTCACATGTATAGTCAATAAAATTCGAAAAGCAATTAACTCATTTGACAAAGTCATTTGCAACACTTATAATTCTCTTAGCTCATTATCATCGGACGACCTCAATTTTTTCGAATCAAATAAGAATCTAAAAATAATTTCAAATGTCGTTAATTGTTCAAATTCATTCTTCAATGGAGCAATTACTATATTCACAACAACTAAAAAAGTAACTAACTCTAAATGAATCCTTAACTTATTATATTCCTCTATCATGATCATTTTCGTCAAATTATCTTTTCCTAATAATACAACATCTAGTTGAAATATAGGCTCTACATTCATATCATGTGTAAGACTTTTGAAAATATTCATACTAGAGGCAAATCCTTTATTTTTATATTTCTTTAAAAAAATATCATCTCACTTTCTAATTGCTCTATAGTTGTGTTGATGCATATAAATTTAGACTACAACTTTTTATTTACTATGTTAATAGTGAATAAAATATAACTACTAAATAACTATACCAAGTAAAAACTCAAAACTCTAAAGTATATTAAACAAAATTTCTGCTTCACTCTTTAACTTAGCATTATCACAAGATCTAGATAATTCCATCAAAGTCAATCTTATTTGAGGAATTTGAAAACTAATAACTTTAACGCTTTTTATTTGACTCTCCCAACGAGTGTAGACATTGAGTTCATGGTTTAGCCTAAAACATTATCAAGTAAAACCTTCCACCTTTTAGGAGAAATTGAAAATAATGCATATATGTGTTACACATCTTTAAAAAATGAAATAGATTTAACACAAGAATATGCCATATCACTAAGAGTAAATTAAGATTATGATAAGCACATGACATATATAATGCTCTCAGATTTATTTGAAGTAATTACTTTTGAACCTTTACTGTTTTTTATTCATATTAGAACCATTGTCATAACTTTAACTCCTCGCATTATGGATGATAAGATCAAGAGACTTAAATGAATTTAATAATTCATTGAAAAGTCTCAATCTAGATGTATCGTCTACCTTTAAAAACACTAAAAGCTACTCCTTTATATTTTTATTTTTTAATTGACATATTCATACATCGTTCTAATAGATTCATTTGTTCTTGATGACTTAAAATTGGGATACAATTAAGAATAATAGAATAGTATTTCTCCTATTGAATGATCCTTATGTTAGAACTTCTAACGTTATGGGCCAAAAGAGAAATCAACTCGTTTTTTAATTTTGAGACTAAGATAATGATGATAAAGTTCATGATTTTGAATTATTACATAAAATTCAACAATCATCCTAATCAATCCAAAAAGTTAACATTATTATCTTGGTAAAGTTTGCCATTGGATCCTCCAAAAACTAAACTATGTTTAGCAAGACATTTCACAATAGAAACTATCCTTATCAAAATTTGTCTCTAACATTCTTTCTCGTTTACAATTTCTTGTTTCAAATATTTATCAATAGTTTGATTTTTACTCAATTTTATTTTTAGTTCATTCCAATTCCTCATGTTATTCATATGTTCATCACTGTTCTCATGTTTTTTTAAGTCTCACACTAAGATGCTTGTAATCTCTAAATCCATCATTTGCTAATGCACTTTGTTTATTATTAAATTTGAATAACTTACAATAAAAACAAATCTACATGTTTAGTGTAAACCAACCATTTTCTATCATTAGTCTCTCCATTACTTATTTTTTTTTATAATAATAAGAATATGAAAAATACCGAAAGGTATTGTCTAAAAGAAAAATAAGATTCAATTCTCTTATAAGCCCTTTTTCAACTAAAATGTCCCATACTCTATTATCAACACTATCCCAATTTCTAAGATCATAAATATCCAATATAAGGATTAGTTACTCCTCTGCACTTAAATTTTCTAAATTGTATCCATTTAGTACATGATCATGCTCTTTCAAATTACTAACATCCTTATGAATATAAATATCATCACTTAAATTTTCTTTATGTTGATCAAAATTGTCTTCACTTAATTCCTTAATATTATTACTAGAGAAGCCTACTCTTTTAATAAATTTATTAATAGCTCCTTTTAAGATTTTATTAATTGTTCTACTTTTTTCTTCTTTTTTTTTCTTTTCTCACTTCATGATAAATGTTCTTTAGGCAATATCATATAAAACAATTATAACCCAATTAGATTAGAAAAAGAACAAAATAACTCGTATGGAACTGAAAGAAGGAGACAGATATAATATAACAATAATAGCTTGAACATATATCATAAAATTATATCCATGTAATTATATATCTACAATAGAGGAAAACAACAAAGAGAAAATTTTAATATTCTATGTAAAAATGAAAAATAAGAGTAATTTACTGTGATAACTGTAAAATAAAAGAAAAATAAATTATCATGATAAATTTTGATTTGAATTATCATATGATTTATGTTAAAAAAAGATAATGACAAGAATTAGTTTAAAAACTTGAAAAATAAGGAAACTTATTACAAATATACAAAAGATATTTGAAGAATAAGATATGAAGATTCAAATTAGATAATAATGGGATAATCAACCTTGAATAGATTGGATTATGTTAGTATAGCATGTCCTATAACATCCATGTAATAGTGTTAATCAATATAATTAAATTATCATAATAGTGATAATTAAAAATTGATGTTTAAAATGAACTTTTGACTTATTTTGTTGTAATATTAAATTAAGAAGTCATACTATGCTAAAATGAATTTTTAGATAAGTTTAATAAGATTTTATTGAAATAAATAAATTTATAAAGTTTATGGTTATAATTTTTCTACTAGTAATAACATATTACCATTGATATATTTAAACATTTTTAGGTTATGAAATGTAAAAACATTTGTTCGTAGATTGTTTGATATCTATTATTGTAAGGGTTAATTTACAAATTATTATATTGTATGTTATAAATTTTTAATCATCAATTGAAACATGATTTTTGTACGAGAAGAGGGTAACACATAAACTCTAAAACAGTCTTTGTCGAATTTGGATCTGACTTCTAGATGATCTCATTTGTCAATTATTCATATAATACTCACTTGTCCCTAAATTGTTAGGATCTTCTTCTCTTTTAGTATGCATTAAGCTTAGGCTAGGCTTATGCTTATTGTATGGGTTATTGAAGTAACTATATGTTATTTAATTAATATTCAATTTGAATTTATATACTTCATTTCTCCCATACAAACATTTGTCAAATTAATTTAATTAAAAAATTTTGTACATAATATATAAATTATTAGTTATTACATAAATATCTAACATCAAACAGTAAATCTTTTAATTGCTAAAAGAGGTATGACATTATACATGAGAGGTAACGACGTGACATGCCAATGAATGTACACTTAATTTTAAGTAAATATTAAATATTACGAAACTGCCATAATAATTATCTTTTTTTTCCAATTTTTTAGCATATACTTTTAGATAAATGTCCATCTATTTTAATATAATTATTAGTGGGGCCCACTATAACTTGGTTTTGACTTTGTAAAGTTAAAAAGTATTATAGATGAGATTTTATCTTACTCGTTTAAAAGTTTTTAAAATTTTTTAAAATTATAGTGTCAAAAAATCATCAACCCCACTCAACATCCCAAATTTACCTCCTCCAAATTTAACTTAGATTCTTTTTTGCTAGAGAACATTACATAATAAAATCTTTACACTAAAATATAAAGGGGTCATTGAAACTTTTCATTCAAAGCTGCCGTTAAATGAAAAGTCAAAGATTGAAATTCTGATTATATATTAAGATCAAATATTATTATATTAATAAAATATATCATTGTTAATAAAGGTGTTAACATATATCTTTAAAATTTTGATTTCAAAATTTCCTTCTTTTGGGCCTACTGCATATATTTATATATTTATCATTTTTTAACTTGCGTAAATATGCACATTTAAAACAAATACAAATAGAAAAGATAAAAGATAAATGTAAAAAGAACATGTTGTACCTAGAAATTTTAATAAAAAAATACTTTCTCACGTATTTCTCTTAAACTCAATATACTTATAACCTAAAGTCTTGA
Source organism: Erythroxylum kapplerianum (assembly GCA_025434765.2). Classification (NCBI taxonomy): domain Eukaryota; kingdom Viridiplantae; phylum Streptophyta; class Magnoliopsida; order Malpighiales; family Erythroxylaceae; genus Erythroxylum; species Erythroxylum kapplerianum. The sequence continues at coordinate 165,258 of JANSVI020000975.1, read as the reverse complement.
CTAACGGTTTTTTTTTACTTGACAATATAAATCAAAAAAGCTAGATTTAAATCTTCTCCTTCATCAAATACTCCTAAGGAAACAAATTAAGATTAAAAAAACAAAGAAAAAATAAAACTAAAGGCAATGAACAAGGACATACAATTATAGAAAATTAAATTAGGTGGAACTCAATTAGACTCAACAAAAAAAAATCAACAATGAATTAAATGATAAGAAAATTTTAAGAAAATTAATATTTTGTAATTACCTTGTAAAATTACAAAAATAAAAAACAAGAATCTAAAATTATTTTTTACAGCTCATGTCCATAAATGATGCGAAGAATGAAATAGAATATATTCAACTAGAATACAATAATATTAAAAACATAAATAATGATATTAAGAATGAACATTTCGATGTCAATAGTGTAGGACCTATAACCATTCTATCAAAAATAGGTTAATCTATAAAATCAAATACAAAAATATACAAAATAAGGATATGAATCACCACATTTCATAAAAGAAGGGATTACATCAAATAATAATGTTAGTTTAATTTTTATATATGTAAGAGTGACAAGAATAATGTTGATTATGACTAATAGGCTAAATAAGATGGTTAGTTAATAGAGAAACTAATAGGGTTTCTTTAAGAACAACCAATTTTTATTTAATAATAATTCCATACTGCCTCCATTAATATAATAAAGAAGTCTTTTATAGGCTTAAACTCTAAACTCGAATCTCAAAAAGAAATAACAACCAAGATATAATCGGATTATCCTCAGTTGATTGGAATGAGAGATCATCCAAAGGACGCCCTCGGCATCCAAGGTTGCGAACCGACCATAGAACCTGCTCAATAAGTGGAATGCATTTGCTGTCCACTCTCAGGTTAACAACCAAGATATAATTGGATTAAAAATAAATAACTTTGAAAGATAACATTCTTTATATAAACATAAATATGAAATTTTAAACAAACTAAAAAACTTAACTTTATGAATCATAAAAGAATATAAAATCTTTGAAATAAAAAAGCCTAACAATTTAATATAAGTGTCTAGCCCCTATATCGGAGATAATTGGCATTTATTTTGTTTTGAAGCTTTTAGTGCATGACTTAACCACCAGTTCGACATTGGTTACATGTTAAACTTTAGCACAAATTTTGTTCTGAAGCTTCAAACTGTAAAATCTAGCTAGAGACAACTGCAAATTTACTTCTAAGTTTAATATAAGTTACACTACAAGAAAAATAGGGTTTGGTGATAGAATATGAAGGTTTTTTGTTGATAAGCTAAGTTTGCGATGAAATTTTTCGACGGAATAAGTCGATGAATAAACATTTGTAGGTAATAATTAGCAATGAAGTACAAATTTTTTGTCGCTAATTTACCAACGGATGGTTTCTGTTCCGTTTCTATATTTAGTGATGGTAATTTCTGTGTTGCCAAAAAATTAGCGACGAAAGATTTGTTTCTGTCAGTAAATTTAGCGATGGATAAGTCATTTCTGTTGATAACCTTACCTATGGATACCACAATCCGTCGGTAAACTCATGACTAACTTTACCGATGGATATTGATGGGTCATTTATAAATTTATTGAATTTTACCAATGAAAGTTGGTTGTCCGTTAGTAAATTCACTGCATTTTACTAACAAACTTTACTTTTTGTTGATAAATTTACTAATATTTTTTAAAATTTTCCCTGCATTAATTTTAGTTGATAATCTTATAATTGATGTATAATTTATACAGTTATTAGTTATCTGTCAATAATATTGTGATTTGTTTCTCCATTTAATTTGTTAAAACAAATAATTGATTGATAATATAAAGTAAAAAATATTTTGATTGATAATAAAAAAATTATTATCTACAATAATGAATATTTAATTCATACAAAATAACTACAACTACAACTACGCTATTCATTTGGTGAATGTGGATGTT
>JANSVI020000975.1:145498-156293 GCA_025434765.2 Erythroxylum kapplerianum | reverse complement strand
ATCTCAAACTCATTTCATATACAGTAAATACTTATGTAATCATACATCTAGTCATTAATGGTTCAAACATAACTCAAACATAAATACTTAGACTATTAAAGAAGAACATAAAAACTCATCAATGATTATAAAAATATTCTAAACAACACAAAATCAAGACCTCCTTAATTTGCATTCACGCAAAACTCAAATGCATCTAATTAATGTATTGTTAAAACTACATATATGGTAGACATTAGTTGGACGACTTACCTAGATGAATGAACAACTACATATTACAAAGAAGAAGGATGAGCGACGCTCTTCAACACAAAATAGGGCCTACAAAAAAGAATATTAGTATATTTCTCATTTTTATGAAATTATTTACATGGAGATTCACAAATGATCTTTAGTACAATTATATTGTAAACTCTATTAAATTATCTTCTTCATAACCCTCCACCAATCAAACTTTCTTCTCAAATGAAACAAAAATAAGACAATATCGACAATTTCATAAAATTTTCAAAATAACTTGCCTTAGTATTAGTATAGTGCATGATAAGTCATGCTTCTCCAATAACTTTACTATACCATGAAAACTCTTTCTTTGGTGTAAATTGTCCTTTCTTCATATGTTCTCTTACTTAGTTTCCTTTTTCACTCCTTAAATCAATTTAGTTCTCTAATAAAAATATGCATTAATTCATAATGTATTTAATATATCATTTGTTCAATGTATTTTTCTCCATGAATAATTTCAAATGAGAAATATAAAAACAAATCTTCTTATTTGCTTTAGGCATTTACTAATCATTTATGCAAATATATAACCAGCCAATAGAACGTGTTATATTCTAGTTTTAACATGTAAAAAACAAGGATATGGCCTTATTATGTAAACAGAATGAGTTATGCTCATTTGAATATTTGATCGATCATCATTTAAAGTTACATAATGAAAGATTATAACTTAATTTAGTATTTTTCCCTTTCTAGTTTGAAAATGACCACTATCTCATATATAAATCTCCTACTCTTTATATTAACCATTAGTAATTAATTATAATCAAAATATACCAATCAAAATAGTAAACAATTCTTAAAAAAGGAAAATATCTTTCCATAGATATAAACAGTGACTTCACAAGTCCATATATCAAACGTTGTAAGACTATAAGCTTTGTCCCGAAATACCTAAATGAAAAAATATAATGCACCAAACATAGTAATTCAACAATTTTCATTCTAGATTTGAAAAAAACAAATGGGAAACACTAATATATACCCTAAGAGCAACATAAAAATAGTTTTTCAAGTTATATGAAGAAGCCCATTGTCCTAATTGGAAAGAACATCAGTATTCATGCTCCTATCAAAATTTCTGTAGCTAACTTAGAATTATGTGGCTATTGTAAATTGACATATCTACATATAATAGTTAAAGACGTATATCCTCATATCACGACCACTATCCATTTCTTGTAAGTGATCGAAACTTCATACATTTACTTTCAAAGCACAGTTCAGATAAACCAAAGGGTAGTAATGAACCTTCAAGACTTACGATTATACATTATAGAACCACGATGATGACGTGGTGTGGTGGCTTGAGAGATGATTATATAGTACCTGAAGTAGGACGACGACAGCGAGGACCTGTGGTGGCCTTCGGTAGCAACAGAGATGAGGAGATTGGCATGCCGAGGACGTGCGGTGGTGCATTGAGGATGCCCAGTGGCACGACGAGGAGGCGCGGTTAAATAGCGAGGACGACGATGACAAAAGAGAAGAAAAAAATTAGAGGCGATAAAGGAGGGGAAATGATGGGGGTGGGGAGGACGTTGTGGTAGTTTTAGGTTAAACGAAAACGACGTCGTTTGGTTTTGAAGTCAAAGCAAACGACGACGTTTACCTCTAAAATTTACTGACAAATTATTTCGTTTGTAAACTCAAACTTATTTATTCTGTCAAACATTCCTGTCTTCTTTACCAATGAAAATTTTTTACCATCGCTATATTCCATTGAAAATTTTTTCGGGATAATTTCCCTCGTTATTTACCGACAACTATTTTTCTATCGCAAAATTAATTTTTTTCGACGGTACATAATTTTCCGTCGATAATTTGCTACAATTTTATTTCCACCAATAATTACTAATTTTCTTGTGGTGTTACAATCTATAATCATAATGCTAGGTTCTTTTTGGCACTTAGACTCGAATCTTTTGTAAGTTTTCCAAGTCCCTCTTTGTATTGCTCCCATGTAGAAGTTCGTATAACTAAGGTCGCTACTTAAGTCCCATCATATCATTTTCAATGGGCAATGATAGGGTGACATGTGAAAAGAACATGAAACATTAGGTTTAAAAGTAGAGTACTACCATCGAAAATGGAAACACTTCTTTAAATACTAGAAAAATAATCAAATGATATGACAACGGAGAAAGATATGTCCAAGATCATGTTCTCTATAACCTTAGTGGAGTTAGTAACATAAATGATGTAACTCGTTACTAACTTGTTAGAGTTAGTGGGATAAGTGACAATTCCCTAATTAAGTGAAACTAGTGGTAAAGATGTGTAACTAGGTTACATGGTTTCCAATTTTTTGAATATTATTTAAATGCGTCATTTTTACTTCATTTTGCTAAATTACATTTAATCATCTCTGTTGAGAATTTTATGAAAAATCTTTTTTATTAGAATTGAATTGTAGTAAACACGTGTGTGTTGAGAATGATTTAAACACTTAATACTTATATAAGTGAGGCACTCAAAGCAAAAAGTTTATTGGTTGATGATTATAAAAGAGGGTTGAATTAGGCTTATTTATGCTTGGTTGTGCAATGAAGACTTTGGTTATCTTTTTTAATATGAAGGAAAAATTAGAGTGAGTTTGTAAACATTGTTTTACAAAAATAGAACTAAAATCATTAGATCTAAAAATAAAAAAATGATTTGTTAAGAGCTTATTTGATTCTATTATACTTTTTAGTTTCTCATGTTTTTTAAACTCAATAAAAACTAATTTTATTTACTGTTTTTATTTTTCATCATAATTTGAGTTACCATTAATTAAACCTATAATATTTAACCATTTAATATGAATTACTAGTAAGAATTATCAATATTATAATTTATTCAATTCATTTTAATTTTCAAAATAAAAATTATATTGAAAAAGAAAAAATATAATTATCTAATAAATATATTTCAAAATAGTTATTTAAGAAATAACATTTGAGTATCAAAATTTATTTCTAAATAATAAAATCAGTTCTAATGGATAAATATTATTTTATAAAAATAATTTACATATTTTTAATTATTTAAATATAATAAATGTTTATGTTATATAAGATAGTAAATAAAATTTTTAATTATAACAAAAACTAAAATAAAAATTATAACAAAAATAAAAATGAAATCAAAAGAATCCTAAAAATAATTGAGTGCTTAGAAGTAGGAGTTATAAATAGTTCTAAAAATATTTTGATACTTTTATTTTATTTATATACAATAGAAACAAAGATGATTAAACGCTTCGTTCAAATTAATTATATTTTTCATTATTTGTTTTCTAAATAGTTTTTGTTAGCCGTTAGTTTTCTATGTGGGTCGTGCCTGTTGCTTTGAAGAGTCATGCCATTTCACTTGAACCATCATGCCCTTTCGTTTGTTTTGATGGAAGACAACAAGGCATATATAAGGATTGGGTCCCTAGGCTTAACTGATAATATTGCATACACCATCATCTGCGTCTTGTTAAAGCTTAGAAGAACCCTCTCTTACATTTCTTCAAGATCTCTCAACATCAATGGCAGGAGGTACGTAATAATATTCCGCATTTATTTTATAATAGACATGTATGAAGGTCATTATCATGTCTAACATCAGCTGCATAATTCACCCTTATACAGCAATCATGAAGATCCTAATAGAAAGAAGTAATAACATTAAATTTTATCAGAAAGAAAGCTTCTGTAGCTTGCAACTAAACTCAAAGGTAACTCTTAGAGGCCAAAAACCAAAAAAGCCAGTATTGCTACATTATCATCTATAAATGCAAGTCTAAGTTTTTGCTATCCAGTAAATAAACAGGTTGATGCATGTTAGATCGTTATGTGTATAGGAAATTACAGACCACTATAAAAGAACCACAAAGAAATCCAGGATTATTCCAGCCAAAACCCAAGACAGTTCAGAATATAAGGAAAATATGCGTTCCTAACACCATCATCAGTTTCAAAACCAAAAGATGTTCCTTTCTATAAAAATTGAAATGTCATGATTGAAAATCCCACGTTTTTCCTCGTCAAACTTTTGAATGTTGGCAAAAAGTAACACTACCACAACACAAACAAAACTCGAAATGCCATTATTGGAAGCAGACAATCAAAGTGAGCTCTTTTTGCGAGAAATGTTTCAGGCTTGCAGAAATATTATGATGCTGGAAAAGGGGGGATGAAACATGGATGAGAGGTAACCTCTACCATGCTAATGCCCCTACATAGAGGGTATTAAATATTTTGCACAAATCAAAGCATAGTGATTTCCAATTACAAAAAGCTGGCACTGGTCTCAACAAAACTATCACACCTGAATCACTTGATTTTTTTCACCATTCTTTTATATTCTTCAATACCAAATATGACATTAATAAATTAGTAGAACTACCTGTCCATCCAAGGCCTGGATGACACTTAAGGCTTCCTCACTGGAGGTGTAAGTAACAAACCCAAATCCCCTAGATCTACCAGATTCATGATCCAAAATAACTCTTTCTACAACATATATCAGCAGTTACCCCATACTTCAAGCATAAAGAATCTGAGTCTGAAACTTATTGGAAGTGTTAGCACCTCATTCACGGTCAACAGGATTTATTATGTTTTAAGTAAATGAAAATAATTAAAGAAAGGGGTTACAATTTCACATACCTTCAATAACTTCACCATACTTGCTAAAAGCTTCTCTTAGACTGGAATCATCTGCTCCATATGAAATGCCTGCAAGGAAAAGTCAGTAAGCATCAAACTGATGCACAAATGCAGATAAATGTCACCATTTTCTGCCTTTCCCCACCTTTTTTCCCTGAAGGGTTTCAAATTTTACAAAAGCAGATCAGGGTATTATTGGTGCTGGAAGCTCACCTCCAACAAAAAGCTTTGCAGATGACATGCATTGGATTGCTTGAAAGAGATATGGCCCAGACGAAGAAAATCCAGCATTAATCTGTTTGCTAGATGCTAGCCTGAGGATTCCCAATTTTACTGAGAAATGTCATTGCAATGACCTTCAAATGCCAAATAACAAAATAAAATATACATGAGTAAATACCATGCCATAAGCAATAACAACATAACAAGTCATCACTTCATACAAGACAACAATGTGTTTTAATTTGTCTCTTTCAAAGAAAATACTCATGGCAGCTATAACCAAATCACATTGTTAAGAGGAGATAGATTCAGAAAGTTCACAAAGCATCATCAACAACAAAGCCTTATCTAACTAGTTTTCTGATTCTTTTATTTTTCTAAAGAATCCAATTTATTTGGAAACCAACTCAAAATATCTCTGCTCTGTGTTTATGTAGGAGAATGCAGAACTACAACTCCTGAAGTGTCAACAAAAATTTCTCTTCACTAACATTTTAGAGAACTAACGGAAACCAAAATGTGATCGAACATATCAATTTCATTTCAACAATCCCCTCGGTAGCCTACTATAAGCAAAGCATAAACAAGAACAACACAAGTAAATGCTTACTATTTAGCGTCCAAAACAAATATTCTCCATAAAGGTGCTTTGTTTCTTAAGTTCTGAAACCTTAGTCAACAACCAACAGCATAACATTCGAATTAAAACCACACCAACTCATAAGATGATATCAATGAATAAAGTTTCTACGACACCAAAACAGAGCACAACATTTTAAGGACGAACCAAACAATAAAAGGCTAAACATATCAAAGCAGTGGGACATCAAAAAAGGATAAATGCAAATCGATTTAATCTTAGTAAATATAAAAGTGGGTAAAGTTAAGATCCACCACCCTATCAACAACCTAATCCAATCGAAAGAGGGTGAAATGTGGAGGAACAAGAAAAAAAAATGGAAGGGTAACAAAGGGAAGTCAGACGAATTAGGATTTTCTGAGAATACCTTCGATCTCCCCCTATTTACACTCCCTGCAACGAGTACTAGCTAAAGCCCTATTTGGCTGCTGGGTTTTCTGCACAAGTAGATTTATCTGAACCGGTAAAGGAGATACTTGATCATATGGAATTTACAGAATTATATATTTGTAGTTTGCAGTTTGACTTTAGCCCCATGATCCCATCACCAATCTCCATTCCCATATGGATAAAATTTTCATTTCACAATTTTAATTTATTAAACATAGAAATGAGTATAAATGTTTTTAATGCACAGTCACACCACAGAATGTCAACAAGTTCAACGGTTGGGATCTCTCCTCCATAATCATCAAAGGTCAAAGACAGAACCCAAAAGATCTGCTATAAAATTCTTGAGAAATTATTCATCTAATCAGGAACACAACCATCTTCAAAATTGAAACTTGATCCTAGAACCGAGTAACCAATGGCTCCAAATCAAAGACCCAGAAGCCTTCTCGATTCTTTGGGCGAAGAAATAGTAAGGATCGTAACACCGGTTTCAATTTGCATGTTCTCGGTGGTGATTCTGGTCTCGATTCTGAACGGAGGCTTCTCTTCAGCTTCAGGGTCAATAAGCAGCATAGCTACGGTAGCATATTCAGAGACAAACTCCGACTCTTCCTGGGACAAGTTCAAAGGCGCTCTCTTGAACGCGCTTGTGTTCGTGGGTGTTGTAACAGTTGCTACCTTTGTTTTGGTGCTTCTCTTTTACTTTAGATGTACTCAGTTCTTGAAATTCTACATGGGTTTCTCTTCTTTTATTGTTTTGGGTTTCCTAGGAGGTGAAATTGCGTTGTTTTTGATTAAAGACTTTAACTTCCCCATCGATTGCATCACATTCCTGGTGGTTTTGTTCAACTTTGCTATTGTGGGTGTATTGGCTGTTTTCATGTCCAAAATGGCTATATTTGTGACACAGGCGTATTTGGTAGTTATTGGGATGTTGGTTGCTTATTGGTTTACTCTTTTACCTGAATGGACGACCTGGGTATTATTGGTTGCCATGGCTTTGTATGATCTTGCTGCTGTTTTATTACCTGTTGGGCCACTAAGGCTTTTAGTAGAGCTTGCAATTTCAAGGGATGAAGATATTCCTGCTTTGGTTTACGAGGCTCGACCTTTAACTAATTCGGAGACAATCTCAAGGGATGAACAAGTTCAAAGGAGGGTCTGGAGACACAGAAATACTGGAAATGATACTAATGGCACTTTGGATTCTAGTAATATTAGGACTTCTGGTTCTGTATTAAATTCAACCACGAACAGTAATGCAACTGACCAAGGTGCTGCTATTGTTCATAATCACTCAAGACTGGCTGGCGCAGAAGAAGGACGGGATCTGGAATACAAAGCTGAGCTTTCTGCACCTTTAATCGATCATGGGGTTTCGGTTCAGTTAAATGGACATGAAAACACAATGCCTAGTGAAAATTTGTTGCTAGAGGGAATTGGATTGGGTTCTAGTGGTGCTATCAAACTAGGGCTGGGTGACTTCATCTTCTACAGCGTGTTAGTTGGAAGAGCAGCAATGTACGATTTTATGACGGTTTATGCTTGTTACCTTGCTATTATAGCTGGTCTGGGTGTTACACTAATGCTACTGGCTTTTTATCAAAAAGCATTGCCAGCTCTTCCAGTATCGATTGCTCTAGGTGTGTTGTTTTATTTCTTAACTAGGCTTTTACTTGAAGCTTTTGTTGTACAATGTTCTTTGAACCTTGTAATGTTTTAGCAAATTCCATTCTAGGCCATTGTCTATTGAGTTCAATACTTGGCCTCAGAAGATTGTTTGCTTAGAATTCACTATTTATCCACGTAACTTATTTTTATCTGAGCTAATCCATATGATAATGACCTAGAATCTATCCTCCGTATGAGAGCTGCATGAAGTACTACTGAAGCATGAAGATGCGGAAAACTCTTGTAGTTATTGCTTAAGCTTGTGTTATCATGGTTTAGGGAATTGGCAATTGTTTGTTCCTTTGGTGTCTCAAATGCTGCAGACTGTATTGGAGTGGGGAAGATACTCATGATGTTAGGAGTGTGATTGCTGTTCATGTTTTTCTTAACTCATTCATGGTGAAATTCAGGAGGATTTGTCTAATGATGTCGATTCAGAAGAAAAAGTGTGACAGCAGAATCTAATTTGCTTTTCATCTTAATAGGCTAGATTGTCTTAGTTATTAGTATTACTATGATAGCTTTGCTCAGGTTGACGATGAAAGCAAGGTCACAAGCTTCTATTACTTGCCTACTTGATAGCTATAGATGTATCTTCTTTCAAGAATTTCCATTGAACCAGTTGGTCTATGATGTGAATTAGTATTTTGTTTAATGTGCAATGGCTTAAGTAAATTGAAGATTGTTTGTACAAACTATGATTTTCTGGTACCTTTTTTTTCATTTCTTTTTTGTTTTGCTGCATTGTAAAGTGACTTTTGGATTGCTTGAATCATATAATAAAATACCTGCAATATGGTCATCCTATTGATGATCCTCTTGAGGGATCTTTTTATAGCTTCGACGAAAGTGAAGACCTGGACAATCAATCTTATATGCTATTTAATTGCTTCGAATTAGGGATTCTTTGAATGAAAATTTCCTACATAATGGTTTGTAGCTAGCATGCACACTCAGAGAGCATTCACTACGAGATGTGTAACAAGGTACGTATTTCTGGACCTTCCCACTTTGGTATAGAAAGAAGGGAGGAGAAAAAATTGAAGTACTTTATTGGTTTATTTACAAGTAGCATAACAATAAATAGATAAAAGTCAAATCTCAGAAAATGTGCTACAAAACATTACCAGTGCTTAATATGTTTTCTTTTTGCCAATGGAGGATTTTGGATTTGATTTTTTCGTTTCTAAAGATTTGCTACTTGATGTTTTATTACAGAGTGCATATGCGGATGTTGTTCTCACTTTCCCTATGATGCTCTTGAACTCAATTTCTGTTGTCTTGAAAGAGTATAGGGTCTTTCTTGTTGCAGTAACTTCATTCACTTACACTGGAACATTGATTTTATTTCTCAATGTTAGCATTCATATTAGATGACCAGCTTATGGATACAATGGTTTTTTGCCTTGAACAAAATTCCTAGATGCAATTCTTCCGGAGATATCAATAAGAATTTTATGGATGCTATGATAGTTTTACATAAACGGTCTTCAAGACTAAAGACTGATTTCAAGTCTACATACTAAGACTGGTTTCAAGAATATACTGAAATTGATTTTGTTGCTTACTTGGATGATATCACTATTGCTAGTTTTTATGAAATTGATACCCCTGATGGCTTTGAGAATTTTGTTTTCTGGTGAACCTCTTATGTTTGTCACTTCGCTATTGACTCTTCTGGTGTTAGTTATTGAAATAAAAAGATATTACCAATTGTGTCTTAACTACTTGGAATTTGACCGAGGATACAGACCACCTTACGACTAAATGAATTGTAAGGACATAATAGAGTAAACGATGTTAGGATTGATGAAGGAGGAGAAATCATGTTAAATGAAAACAATGAATCTACACAAGGTATTTTTCCTACTATGAGAAATTCTCATATTTTAAATGTTAAAAGAATACTTTCCTAGCAAGAGTAATGCTAAGAGAGATTCAAAATAAGACTTGTCTTTTAAGAAAAAGGGTTAGAAGTAAAACTATGAAAATAATAATGATCAAATGCCTAATAATAGATTAACTTCTGGAGAGTAATTAATTATAATTAAAAAAGGTTTAAAATTTTGTGAAGATATGAAATTAAAAAAATAGAAAATGAAATATTTAGAACTATTGTAATTAAAATGATGCTTCTTATGATGTTCAAAATTGTAAATGTTGTAATAAATCATCAAAATCCTTTATTAACAAAAATAATTATGGATCTCTTACATGGAAAATAAAGAAATAATATCAACGTATTTCGTGTATAAGACTCCTTGCTTTGCAAGGATCACGTAATTTTTACCAAGAAGTTATTTTCGTGATTTAAGCTTGTGATCTTATGATCACAAATAAGCAATTTTTACCGATTGTTCGAAGGCTCTCTCTCTAAATAAATTAAATCAAAAAACAAGTTTTAAAAAAATCCCAATTCTATACTTAGCTAAGATTGATGCCGGTAAAATGTAGAAACATATGTTTTGAGGGATATTAAAAAAAATATTATCCAATATATTTTTGGACATTGGATTCTTATAGAAAGCAACTATTTTACTATTAAAAAAAGAAATTCTTTATGTATTAAAGATTTACTAAATATTGCAACTTTGTAAAAGAAGTCTTATAAAAATAAATTCAAAACATTGCATTAAAGCAATTTTTTTTGTCAAATGACAAGTTATTTTGAGTGTTTTTTTATATTAAATTTATAAATGGAGAAACAAGTTACATTCTTGATTTCTTGACTTGGTAATTTTTATAATCCATATCATAGTTCCAAGAAAAAAGAAGTCTTCAGTCTTCCTAAACGTTTCGCCCTACAAAATTCCAACAGTTCCTAGATAGATGAAATAGCAATTCTTGTATATTTATTTAGAAAAATAAAGAATAGAAAGCCTTGAATGGTATTATTCTTTCTTCTTCTAAAATTTCTCTCCGAGACTTTACTAGTTTGTAAGTT
>JANSVI020000974.1:197511-213900 GCA_025434765.2 Erythroxylum kapplerianum | reverse complement strand
AAAAAAATTTAATCAAAACAATATTTAAGATTTTTTTAATGTATAATTATTATTAATAATAAAAATATATATTATTTTAAAAATTAAAAAAATGCAATAAATATTTTTTGAAAAATTAAAATTGAATGTATTAAATAAGAGTCGAAGAAGGAGAGTAGAAACTAGAGAGGAGAGGTAGGGGAGTCTTTTAATTTTTTTTCTTTTTGCAAGTTAGTCCCTATATTTTTAAAATTTCTAGTATTGGTTAGTATTTTGAATACCGCGGATACTAACCGATACCAACCAAAACAATTTAGTATAGAACTGTACCAACATCTGCTACTGATACACATATTTTAGTATCATTTTCCGGTTGATGTGCTGTTATGAAACGAAATACAAAACATTGGCCAACATACCTTAGAAGATGCAAAGCCACATGTTATTTTTGAAAAACATAGCATTTCAAAATTGATATTATAGTTTTTTTCATCCAAATTTACCCCTATCAAAAGGAGCTTTTAATATCTTACTTCATAGTTTTTTTTGTTGATAATGTAGTCTCCATTACATTATTATTATTATTATTATGATCATTATCATCATCGTTAGTCTTGTTTTTTTTCTTCTTCTTATTAATAATAACAAGGAGAAAGATTGTTTTTACCTATTTCGCAAATATGATGTCTTTACTATTCTTCAAAGTGTATGAATAACTAAATTCAGGATTAGTAATTCTGTATATGTTATTTTCTAACCAAATAAGAAATAACTATTCTTCAAAAATACATTAGTAAGAGAATAACTGCTCTAGTCAACCAATCATGTCATTAAAGATTATTATAATTCATAAGTTGGTGAATTTATTAACGCTAATATCGAAGCCTTTTGAGAAAGAAAAATAGATGAACTAATTCACAATTTGAACGTGCAAATTGGAAACGCTTATGCGGGAATTAATATATTATATATGTAACTATGAAAGAAAGGAAGGAGAGGTACTGTTGGTGAAGATCACCAAGTATTGATGGAAAGTTGAATATCGTGAAAGAGCACCACAATCTCTTCCCAAAGTTTTCAGATCATAGGTACAGTCATTTTTTATTTGTAAATTTATACGAAATGGGAAGTTACAACTACCACCACAACCTTAATTTATTTAGACTGACTGATGTGAATGATAAGGCACTTTGATCAAATAAAAGCCACTCCCTAATCCACAATAGTAAATGCTCGTTGTCTGCCATTACGATACTTACCTAGAGTAATTAGTGGTAGTTGAACTAGTCAAACCAATATTATTTAAGGAGAGAAAGGTATATTATTTAAGGAGAGAAAGGTACAGGGATGGTTAGCAATATTAGAATTGCAATTTAAAATTAAAATTAAAACTAAAATAGTCATTTCAATTCTATTAATATATCCGAATTAAATATAATTAATTTTAATTTCTTACATTTTTAGAATATGAATAAATATTTTTAATGCTAAGCAACTCGAATTTTTAGTGAACTATTACAATTCCTCCCCATAGAAACTCTATTCGAAAAGAAACTTTAAACTAATTGTTTTTTATTTGATTGGACAATTCGTAACAAAGTCGAAAAGAAGCGAAGGAGCAAAAGGCACTTTGGATGATAACTTAAAATAAAAAGGAAAAAGAAACAATGTAAAGTTGGCCACCGTTGCTTTCTGAGATGCGGAGCTTTACGCAGAAAAAGAGGCTGACTAGGTAGTCAAGATGCGTTTCATTCCTTTAAAATTAGTGATGATGCATCTATTTAAGCGGTCGACCTTCTTCAATTTCTATGTCCCCTGGTATTTTGGGACGTTAACCATTCCAATCATAAGGAGGCGCATAAATTTTATATATATGTGTAAAAAAGCATCCAACTTTAAGATGGCGTAAATGGAGCGTTCTGGTCACAGTTTTGTGCACTAGAAGGAGCTTATCCAAAATATATTCCATTTCATCATATGGTATCCATAACACACGGCCTCATTGGAATCATACAATTCACCATCAATGTAATTGTAGTCTTAATAATAATGAGAGCATATCTATCAACGAGTAGTCTGATAATATTGTGTATGTTTGTGCAATTATGGCAACCTTCTTGGAGTAGTGTTTATTTATTTATTTATTTTGGTTGCCTATGAAGTATTTTAGGAGGATCCTAATTATAGGAAGATGCATTTAAACTATTCACACCTAGACTAATCTCCGCTCGAACTGAATAGTTCCATTGTGGGAGGCAAAGCTCTGATCCTAAGTTTTAAATGGCTGCATAGATGAGAAAAATTTAAACTCGTGACCTCATTTAAGCTAAGAGAACTCTTTACTAATTCAATTGCGCCTTGAAGTTCTTATTTATTTTTAATATAAGGAAACTAACAACTGACGCCAGTGCACAGTTTACAAATGATTCCACTGGTGTGCTTATCTTTTCAGTGGAATGGAATATCTTTTTATGTGTTTGAAGTGTAATTCCATAGACGCATAATGCTTCACTCGTATATTTCCCAGTCACACCATTAAAAGTTTGTTAACATCATACATCCATTTTGTTAAAATGCAGTGATTGAATTTATCTGTAAATATATAAAATTGACCATCACAAACCATAAATTTTAGAATATCAAGCCCACAAATACTATAATTACTAAACTTTATTAATCTTACCTAAAAAATAAAAATAATTTAATTAAGATTTTAAAAAATAGTTAAATTACTGAACTAATGAAAACAAAAGAATTAATTAACAAGAAATTAATATAAAAAATATTAGAGTTTCGGAGTCTAGTTATGAGGGCAATAATTGATTATCAAAACTGAAATAACAATTAACTTAAGATATTTATATGCTTTATTACCACATTAAGGTTATAGTCAACTTAGTAACTACTTTTTCATAAGCAATTCAAAATAATTAAACTCATTAACAATAATTGATACATTGATTATTACAATAGTCTAGGAAATCTATTTCTTTATACTTAGAATGATTTTTCTCTTAGTACACATCATATTTCATATCTTGGTCCTTCATATAATTTCTAAAATTGAATTATAATGATCAGACATAAATCCAAAAATCAAGATTAAAGAGAATAAACTAAAAAAAACAATAACCAATCATGCAATAATAATTCAATATCTAACACAACTACATTCTTAACCCTAACTAGAGATTTAGTTACTAAACATCATGAAAACAAAATAAAAAATAAATCAATCTTAACATCAACTTAAGTAAAGAACAAAAAATAGAACAAGATATCCTCAATCGTTTATAAGTTAAAATGGATCTTCTTCCAATCCTTGCTTTTAAACTCTCCTCAACACTAAAAAAAACTAACTAATGACAAAAAAATAAGACAACTCTTAAAGCCTTAAAAATTCTCTTTTAATTAACCCTAATAAAAGTTATTTATAGCTATGATTAATTAATAGAGTCAAAAGTTTGGTAAAATTATGTTTTTGCACATCCTTAGATTGTATGCCATGAGTTTGGAACCAGACTAGCTTCCACATTGGTACCAATTAGCATTTGATTTGATTAAGCATGAAAACACTAATGAGGTTGTAACAGTCGTAAGTACCATCCTAACGTTTTTTTGCTTACGCTTCTTAAGCTTGTTTGAATAGCAACATATCGATTCCTATCCTGTTTGTGACACCAACATTGATTAGGTTCTGCTTCTCTAATCCTTCCAAATAGTACATAACTGATGCCTGACACCAATATGATTGTGGGGTCAATTAGACTTTATCCATTATTCAATTTGACTTAATTTCGCCCAAATGATATCCTTCTTCGTTGCTGAAATAAAATCTACAAATGCAATATAAGCTATTAAGTACAAAACCCTCTAAAAATCATCAAAATATAAGATAAATACTCTCAAAATCACGCTAATAATATAAAATAATTAGAACCTAAAACTTTTACATATTATATCATAAACAAAACTAGAATTTTTACTATATTAAGTACCAAACCATCTAAAAATTATAAAAAAGACAAATACTATCAAAATTATGCTAAAAAATAAAATAATTAGCGTCTACTACACACAAAACTAGAACTTTCACTATTATAGGAAGCATGTCTCTTTTATTTTAACAAAATATGAGCATATTGTATAAATGGATCTAACTTATCATGGCCATGGCTTACACCCATACCAAATCCATTTTTTGCGTTCTATTATTATTACTGTACTAAATCAAAGCTCGCCTCATGAATTTAACTATTTAAAAAATATTATTAGAAATAGTAAGAACACCATCTTAATATTTCATGTGATTCTCTCAAATTAAGTAATATTAGATATAGTTCAACTTATTGGTAAATTGTATCTAATTTAACAATAAAATTCCAACTACATCCTTTCTTCAAAGATTTTTCATTACATATAATTTATAATATTAAAACAAATAAATTATTGTATCATGTCTCATTTTTTAAAATAGTTGTAGATAAAAATTTTTAGCATGCAAGGTAAAATTGAGATGTATCACCTTAAACTAAAGATGAGCATATTCATTTTTAATTTATTTGTAAAAGTTTTAAAAAATATTTAGAGAAATAGAATATTCTTCAAAAATGACTGATCCGAAGAATACTAAATTTAAAAGTTTGGATATATTTTTGTTGAAATTTTTAATGGACTTATATATATTAATAATTATATAAAGACAACAAAAGTCAACTTATCCAGTGCACAAAACTTCCCTCTTTGTGGTAACCTATGACCTTATAGTCATAAAGGAGTAACTTTACCAATTGCTCCAAAACTCACCCTTATATTAATTTTTCATGATATTATTTATTATTTTAAGTTGTTATAAAGATTGGCTTTAGATTAAAAGTGATATAATAAGGTCTAAAGTTGATGGACCTAAATCATCTAATTAAGTATGAGTTGTTATTTTTGTAGAAACCCTAGTGTTATATTCTTAACTTATGATGGACAAATTAATAATAAGTACTCTATATATAAATATGTAGTTATAGTCTCCAAGAGATCATTGGTGTTCCTTTTTATGACATTATATCATTGGAAAATGACAAACAACTTATATGCACCTCTTAAAAGGCCAAAAGCCAAAAGGAGCCAATACCTCAATCACGTCTACTCTAATAGATTTAAGTATGCTTTTGAAATCAAGCTTATCCTTGATAATATGATATGATTGATCCAAGTTCATATTGTAGGTTTTGTCTTTAAAATTTAGTAAGTGGTAACAACCTATATCATATTGGATTATTAAGATATATGAATTGTTTTGATTTCATTGTAATCTTGTATTTTATCATGTATATTTGAGATTTAGTTTGCTTTCATATTAATGGCTTTACCTCCTTAATATTTGCTCTTTTTATAATTTTTAGATAAAAATTATAAAGTGATTGGTTTATGGTGGTAGATGGCTATACCTGCCATGTTCTTATTAGAATGTAATATATTATTATGAGTTATAACTCACACAACAAAACAATGGATTTAGGAGAGGGTTTTTTTAAAAGAGAGAGAGAAAGTGAGGTCCTTATGCACGTATGTGTGAGAAAGAGCGTGTTCATGTTTGATACGTCATCTAATGGAGAATTTCAAGGGTAAAGAGACACCCAACTTTTTTTCAACACCCCAAACTCCATTCTTTCTGACTTATTAGATCCTAAAGGTTTATAATTTTTAAGTTTTAACAGTTTTGGTTAAGATTAATAATTATTTATGGTTTTAATTTGTTGACAGAAATGATATGAAAAGTTCCATAATTAATTAATAAATTTAAATTCTTGCATTTAAAATTTTAATTTTCAATAATTGATATTTTAAATTAATTAATTAAAATAATTTGTTACCAAAGTAACCTCTTTTATGGAGATTAATTAATTCTAAATATCAAGATGGTTTTGTGTTATTAAATTTTAAGCAGATAATAATTGGTCTAAAGGAAGATTATTATTAAGATGGAACTCACATATTTATGGCAATAAATATGTGGCCATTATTCAACTTTCTATGTAAATTATAAGTCAGTCTAAAGAATGACTTATGATTGGAAAGAAGTTTATTATCAACGTTTAATCATTATAACAAGAATACCATTTACAAATTGATATTTCTGTCTAATGACTAATTTTAATATTGCTTTAGATATCTTGTGATAAGATTGCCATTATTTGAATTTATTAATTATGTTAAGTTCATATTTTAATTAGGAGTTTGTCGCTTTGTTTATTTTTACTCTTTATTTAGTGAATACTTATGTTGCCACAATATCTGCCAAATCAACTATATAAATGTGCTAAATAGCACAAACTTTAAGGTTTATAAAGAGAACGTCATTATCTTCAAATCGAGCGACTTCTTACATACAATTTACAAATATAAGTTCCTCTAACGATAAGAGGCACTGGGAGAAGTGGGAACCCTTAAATTATATAAGTCTTATGATAATGAAAAATGCAATTCTAGAAATGTTCAAAGACACAATGTCCAAAGTGAAGGACACCAAATTGTTTCTTGAAGAATTTAAACCACATTTTGTTAGAAATGAAAAGGTGAAAATAAGTACTTTTATAATAAGTCTTGTTTTATGAGGTATAAGGATAATGGGAACATTAGGGAGTGTATATATAAATGTCTCGTTTTGCTTCAAAATTAAAGGTAATAAAGTTAAAATTTTCTAGAGACTTGTGCATTTAGTTTTGATCTTTCTTCCTATACAATTTAGTTAACTGAAAGTCAGTTACCACTATCATAAGGAGAAATGGATTATTAACGAGCTCATTTCATATTGTTTACAAGAAGATGAGAATTAAAGCAATTTAGGGTTGAAAGTGCTCATTTGGCTTACACCTCTAAGGGCAATAATAAGAAAAAAAATAAAGAAGTTACAAGTATTGTACCATAAAAGAAGTAGTACAAGTTAAAAAATAACAAACTGAGGAATTTTCTTGCTACTTTTTCTAAAATGAAATCTCAAAAGAAAAAGGAGTGTAACAAATATCATTATTGGCATGTAAAGAAAGTTACACTTTATTCTTTAGTTTAGTTTTAGGTTAATTTGATTTTAATATCTATACATATTTAGTTGTTAAATTATGGTGCTGTTACTCATATAAATATGTCCATATAGGGTTGCCTTAGCTAATGAAAACCTAGTAATGGTGAAAGATATATCTATGTAGGTTATGGAACAATATTTGAAGCTGAGGTAATAGGGAATTTTAGGTTGTAATCTAGGATTGGATATTATTTGGATTTGAAAGAGACTTATCTTTTACCATCCTTTAGATAGAATTTGGTTTTTCTTTCTCTATTGAGCAATGATGGTTATTATTGTTCTTATAGAAATGGACAATCTAGTCTTTTTTATTATTCAAAACTTATCAGTTCTGATTCTTTATCAAAATATGACAACCTATAATTAATTGATACAATTGCCTCATCTAATAAATCTTTGCATGTTAATTCACAGGGTACTAAAACAAAATTAATAAACAATAATTTTATTTTATTTTGTCATAAGTGGGCATATCTCTAAATAAAGAATTGAAAGGCTTATGTTATATGGAATTATGATCCCCTATCAAACTTTGAAGTTTGTCTTAAATGTATTTATAGGAATCAAATAAATGTAAGGAGAATACGTGTTAAAAGATCTTTAGTTGTCATAGAACTAATCCAAACATATATTTGTGGGCCATTTCCTGCACCTTTTTAGAATGGTACAAAAATATTTTACTACATTTATAGATGATTACTCTCATTATGGGTACCTTATCTCATTCATGTGAAGTAATATACACTTGACATTTCAAAGTTTTCAAAGATAAGGTTGAGAATCAACCTGGAAAATTGATTGAAAGTATTAAATATGATCGAGATTATGGATATTAAAGTATATATGATAGTTCAAGCGAGCAACATCTAGGACCATTTACCAAATTCCTAAAAGAATATGATATCATTCCACAATACACTATACTAGGAAGCCTTAGCATGAACAATGTTGTTAAGAGATGAAATAGAGCATTAAAGAACATAGTAAGGAGTATGATTACTCATACCATCTTACCAAATTCACTATAGGGAGAGGCATTAAAGATCACAACTTACTTTCTTAGTAGAGTTCCAACTAAGTCAACGACTAAAACACCTTTTGAATTATAAATATACAAAAAGCCTAGTATTTTCATTTTTTTATTGTCCAGTTGAGGCAAGGCTTTGTAAGCTAAGTGAAAAGTAGACTAAAATGTAATTAATAGCTATTATATTATTTATTAAAAACATAATAGTGACAAGTACTTTGAA
Source organism: Erythroxylum kapplerianum (assembly GCA_025434765.2). NCBI lineage: Eukaryota > Viridiplantae > Streptophyta > Magnoliopsida > Malpighiales > Erythroxylaceae > Erythroxylum > Erythroxylum kapplerianum. The sequence continues at coordinate 205,593 of JANSVI020000974.1, read as the reverse complement.
TGGTCATAGGGATACAATTTTTTTTATTCTGCAAGTAAATCTATTTTTGAGACATGAAATGCTATATTCTTTGAGGATGTTGAGTTTAAAGAGGGAGATAAGATTAGAGACTTTATCTTTAAAGAGAAATTTATTTCTCTTCCTACAGTTGTTATTAAACACAATTAAGTTATCATTCTTTTCATTGCTCAAGAAGTAACTCTGTAGCAATAAGATAATGTTAAAAATCTCAATTGAATATTTCTAAAGGCCGAACTCAACAACATCAAGAACAAATTCCTTAAGAAGATCCATTAGATAGATGAGAAGTGCAATTACAAATGATTATATTGTCTTTCTATAAGAATATGAAATGGACATTGGCATAGTGGAAGATGATCCAATCAAATTTCATAAAACCTTTAAAATTTCTAATTCTCAAAAGTGGATTGATGCCATGAATGAGGAAATAAAGTACATAAGAGAGAATGATTTTTGGAATCTTATCCCATTTCCTGAAGGTGTAAAACCTACTAGCTGCAAATGGATATTTAAAATTGAAAGGGATTCAAAAGGAAATGTAAAATGATATAAGACTTTTCTTATTGCAAAGCATTTTCTTGAAAAGAATGCATTAATTATAAAGAAACTTTCTCACCAATTTATTCAAAAAATTCTTTTAGGATTATAATGGAACTTATGACAAACTTTGATATTGAGTTACATCATATGAATGTTAAGTTAATAGTGGCAGTAATGAAACAATTTAGATAAAAAAAAATCTTGAAAAATGTGTTTATGAAGATATAAAGTATAGTTTACAAATTAAAGAAATGCATCTATAGACTTAAGCAAGCTTCTCATCAATAGGATTACAAGTTCTCATCTCTTTCGATTACGAGATGAATTTATTTGATGACTGTATGTACCACAAGCCCTATGAGAGTTGGTATTTTTATTTTATATATTGATGGAATACTATTTACTAGCAATGATAGAGGCCTATTGCACAAAAATAAAAAATTATCAAATAAATTTAGGATAAAAGATCTTAATGATGCCTCTTTGATGACATATTGCTTACCAGTAATGATATAGACTTATTTCATAAAATTAAGAAATTTCTATAAAAATTTTTAAGATAAAATATCTTGATGATGCCTTTTTGGATTAGGAATTTAGTACATTGAGAAGGTTCTCGAGATATTCTTTGTTTATCATAAAATAGATATATCAATAAGATACTTAAAAGATATGACATGCAAGATAGTAAACTATGTATTGAGTAGAATGATTAAAAAGTATGATCTTTTGGTGCCAAAGAGCCTGCCACTAACGAGTTTGATATCTCCCAATCTTCTGCTGTTCACAAATCTACTACCATTGAATCTTCAAATTAAGCTTCAATCAATGCCAAACTTCCACCATCCTTTGATATCCCTATTGCTTAAGGAGACAAATTTAATATCAATCAATGCTTCAAGAATGATTTAAACACAAAGGAAATGCAAAAGATTCCTTATGCTTTGATTATAAGAAATATAATGTATGCTTAGGCATGTACGCATCTAGATGTTGTGTACATTACTGGAATATTAGACATATATTTGAGCAATTCAAGAATGGATCATTGGAAAGAAGTCAAAAGGATTTTATGGTATCTTACAAGAACAAATAGGAGATTGAATCACTTAGAGACCATTGGTTATTCTAACTCTAATTTTTTGGGATGCCAAGATAATTATAGATCCAATTGAGACTATACTACCTTTTTACTATAGGAGTTATTTCCTGGAAGAGTGCTATAGATTTTTCTATCATGGTTGCAAGTTTATAACATATTTTAAGGCATCTAATCATAAGATATGGCTTCAAAACTTTGTCACTAGGTTGTGATCTATAGAAGAAATTAAAAGATAATGAAAGTTATTTTACGACAATAAGTTAGCAGTGTTATATTCTAATAATAACAAGAGCTCATCAAAGTCGAAGTATATTAATATTAAGATCCTGGTTGTTAAAGACATAATTCAGAGTAGTAAGATGTTTATAGAACATATTGGAAAAAAACTCTATAATTATGTTTCTGCTAACTAAAAGTTTACCATCTAGGGTTTTTCATGAGCATACTACTCATATAGGTTTTATGTCATTTGATGATATGTTGTTTTAGTAAAAGTTTGTTTTTATGGATACTTATGATTATACACATATCTTATAGATTTTTATGGTTTAATGTTTCAGTATAAAGAATTTTTTTAGTTTAATTTCTAATTTCATTCAATTTGATCTCACTAAGGAATGAGGTAGGACTAGATGAAAATAAGCATATAAAGATCACATGGAATAAAATTTTATGCTAAACATCCATACGTAATCCATGCCATTAATTATATCAATGTATATGATTACTGTTGGTTCTAATCATGATAATAGTAACGAAGATTTCTTTGATCCTATATTAGTTAAACTAATGGATTAGATTATTTAAAGATGATTTTATAATAATAGCAATTTTGAGCTCATAAGGTTAGTTAAAGGCCTTATATGTTTAAAGACCTTAGTGTTATATTGTTAACTTATGATGGAATTAGTATATATGTATGTATGTATATGTATATATAGGGCTTCCTATCGAAGGTTTCTTTGATCCTATAGTAGTTAAACTAATGGATTAGAATGTTTAAAGATGATTTTATAATAATAGTCATTTTAAGCTCATAAGGTTAGTTAATAGGCCTAAATCATCTAATTAAGTATGAGCTATTATATGTTTATAGACCTTAGCTTATGATGGAATTAGGAGTAAGCCCTACATACATACATACATACATACATATAAATCTATTTCAATAGATTTAGATATACTTTTGTAATCAAGTTCATTCTTATCATAGGTTTTATTATCCAAGTTCATATTATAGGTTTTATATTAAAATTTTAACATTTTTTAACTTTTGACAGAAAAATGACTTTATAATTTGAATTACTATAAATAAGTGAAGATATGTGTTTAATGAACATTTAGTAAGTATTAACAAGAGGACGACATTCTCTTAAAAAAAGCATTTATGAAAGAGGAGGAAAGTCATCATTCTTGATTTATTTCTAGGAATTATAAGAATTGAATTCCAAAAATAAAAGGCAAAGCGTTCAAAAGAAGTGATGAGAATGAGACTCTTGTATTTTCTTCATCAAAGCGTCTAACTTCAAAACTATTTAGACATGATTATCATACTTAATCAAGAGGATCCTTCGTTCTAGATTAAGTTAACCTATTTAATTAATCTAAATGAAATGATACAGTTTCTATAGTAAGTAAGATCCTCTTGAATATGTATAACATAGTTTAAGAAACAATTAAAATTTTTAGTATATATTTAAAATATTTTTTTATAAACTTATCTTAATGGTATATTTTGGAGTATACATGAACTTTCTTCTTCTCACTCGTGGACACTTTACTAGATTCTGTGAAAATTCCTTAGAATGTGAAATCTCCCCCCTGTTGCTAACACCCTTCCAATTCCAGAAGCCCAGAACACCCGCGAACCACTCCCATTAGCTTCAAGGAAAACCTAGAGCCAAGTACTTGGTGATTCTTCAATATTTGACAAACTTAAGCTTCACCCTCCCTCCACCTCAGACCCCTCTTCTTATAGCTCTAGAGTTGTATATCCCGCACCCTGAAAAGCTGTGAAATAGGTAAGATTCTTTGTAAATAAAAGATTCTCCTTTCCAGTTGTTCAAAGATATGCTAACTACTCACTAGTTGGAGTTTGGTCTAAAAGACGTGCTTATAAGAATTATTATTACGCAAGTTTTCTGGAGCTCGGAATATGCTGAAGGTTCTTAAACTAGAACCTTGACACAATCAAAGTAAGCCTCTATTTCTGGTAAAATGGAAACCAAGACTAATGTAAAAGATATGAACCTTAGGCATATTCCTATCCGGATTAAGTTCCATAATCTACCCTCTATGAGCGAAGAAGAAAAAACAAAAGGATCTTCTATAGAAAAGAGGAAAGATATTAGGTCGCAACATTACTTGCAGGGCATTACGGTGAAGGTAGGACTAAGGGAAGGTGGGGATATGGTGGTATTTGAAGGTTTCATGGTACTAACAACGTGAATGAGCTACTAAGTTTATTGAATTGTTGCGTAAAGGGACTGCTGGCACCATATGCAAAACATTACAAATAAAATTAAGATTAGATCATAATTATGATATTTATATTATATTTATGTATTATCTCAAAATTGTTACTAGTTATTGTTCTATTAAAATTGGACATTAATAGAATGTAAAAAGATTATTACACATTATATCTTCCTTATAAAGGTAGTAGTTATTCTCATAAACTAAAATATAAAGATATTTAAACAAAAGAGTTGGTAATTGTTAGAGAACAAGTTCACTAAATGGACCTAATAAAATTTCTATCTAAAATATTACTTTTATATTTATGAAAATTCTTATTGCGATGATTATATAAATGATTATTTGACTTAAAATCTCCAAAGTATATATTACATATAGGGAATGTTATGTTTTGATGCTACTTATGACCTATTTAAGTCAAAGCTAGGTCAGTCAATAGTCATTTGATATAACATAAACTATATAAAAATAGTTGAGTGATCAATATGATATTCATTATCCTAAAGTAATCAAGGAAAATGTTCCGTTATTCTCGATTAGTATTAATTTAGAAAATCTTCTGCCAAGATAGAATGATATTTTGTAAAATAATTTATAAATGTCATTGATAGAATCAATTACTAACGGTGGAGAACTCATATGATTGGACTTAAACATAGTAGATATCAATTTTGTTTTATATCTAATTGAAGCATTGTATGATGAAATGATTAAATTATATAAAAAAAATCATGCATAGAAAAGTTAGTCAAAAGCACTTTGATATTCCTAAATATTTAAGTGGAAATGATTTATTACTAGACACTAATCTTGATTTATACATAACAATTATTATATTGAATAATTAAAGATAAATTAAAGAAGTTTGATTTATTTAATCATAAATATAATTTAGAATTATAATTTATATTTATTGTCAATATATTTAAGAACCAAATAGGACGTATGCAAAGAATATGTTGAAAAGAGAAAAGGAATCTTTGTTAAGCTAGACTTGATTATAAAGTTTCAGAAAGTTTAAGGTTAAATAAGATATTTAATAAATAAGGACTAATATGAGATATTATTAGGTATAATTAATATTTATTTAGAATTAATTATATTTGTAGTTTAATTGAAATTACGATTTTATTTTAATTAAATTACTAAAATAACCAAAACATATTATAAACTTAAGTTATCTCAACATGATATGTGGATACCATTAAAGATTAGCCACTTGGGTGGCTATAACGGTTAAGATGATTTAATTTCAAAAATAGTTTGAGAGAAACAAAAAGTATTAAGATATGAATTACCTTTCATGCTATATTATATTATATATGTTAATTATGATATAAATTTTAAGTGATTTTCACTTTCAAAAAATCTTACCAAAAGTTTTCTTATTTATTTTATTGCAATTAAGATCGTATCTCACCCTACAATACCCCAATAATGGTATAAGAACTAAATTTAATTTTATAACTTAATTAAAAATATTTAAATGTTATTGATCTTAAACTTGGAATTGAAATCGGGAAAGTTGAAAACCAAAAAGAAAAAAAACTCAAGTCTAAAATTTAGATTTGATCTAAACCCTAATCATAAAATCATATTTAAATCTAATCAAGTATTCTTTAAATTTGAATTATTTGGATTATAGTCAACGCATTTGATGTTTGTGGTTTTGGGTCACTGGTGGGTTGTTTTCTTATGGTCTAGCTGGATGGCTATTGGCTGGGTTTACGGTTGGCTCATAGCGGCGTCGCAGTCATTGGAAAAGAGGGTGCGGTTGGTGATGAGGCATGGCAAGAGGTGTCTTTAAGCAGAAGACATGGGACGTTGATGGAAAGAAGAAACTGTATGTGACTTGTGTCGCTGGATACCTGAAGCAAGGATAGCAGCAACAGACCTTGATGAGAAGGGAGGGTAGGGCTTTTGTTTCGAAATTAGTCCTCTTTTTAAGATTGAAAAGGGTATGTTTAGGCATATGAATAAGATTATTCTAAGTTAGGGATAACAGATTCTTAGCCCAAAATAGTATGTTTAGGCATATGAATAAGATTATTCTAAGTTAGGGATAACAGATTCTTAGCCCAAAGTAGAGAATCGGTTCTTAATATTCATTCAACAAAGCGATATTAACATCAATTTAACCAATTGGTTCTTAATTCATTCAACAAAGTAACATCGTTTTATCAAAATGCCGTTGTTTTGTTGAATTTTATCAAAATCATGTTGTTTTGGTCTTGGTTAAATTAGGCTTTGAACTATTCAAATACAATTGGGCTTAACTCGGACTGAAAAAATCAACCTAGGCCCCTACCATTAGCACCCTGGACTAAATAATTGCTAATCCTATTTACATAACATTCAATTTGTTAGACTTAATTAACATTCAGTCGACTTATACCTCAATAAATCAACCTAATGATCCTAAATTAACATTTTCAAAACATTTTTTTAAGGAATTAAACTTAATATTGACAAAATCAAATCTTTAAAAATTTCCAAATTTGATAAATAAAAGTTGAATAGTGTTTCTTTTTGAAGACTAATAAAAATTGTCATCTTAAAATTTGAAAACATAACAAATTAAGTCCAACTTAAAATGGCATGTACTTCTAAACCTAATATATCGTCTTATTTTCACATATTACCAGATTCTTAAAAATTATAACATCCAACAACACCAAGGATCAAGTAGTTATTATTAAAATAATGGGGTAAAACATTCCTTAATTTTTTTGAAACATAAATAATATGATATTTTATCAGTTTTGCAACAAGTTTAGAATATTTTAAGAATCTAACAACCTAATATGAAAATTAGTTAACTAGTAGTGTGCCATTGGGTATTAATGTAATATATTTTAAATATATTTAAAGATAAAAGACATTAAATGTTCTTATACTTTAAATAACTTTAAAAAATCTCATAATCTTTAAATTTCTAAATAACATATTGTAATTTTTATAAATTCTTTTCCAACTTTAATTTAAAAAATAGTTATGAAATACATGTGACATGAATATCATATATGGACAAATTAAATGTTAGTGGCATGATAACCTAATTCATATTTTAAATCTGACCTAAACCAATTAAACTCGATATAAATTATTATTTAAAGATAATTGTTATAAGATAATTTGTTCAATTAATTTAATTTAAATTTAATCAATCATGTTGTCAACATTTGATGGGTATGCATGTGATATTCAAGTAACCATGTTTCATTGTTATTTTTTTAAAGAAAGTCTAAGAAAAGAAGTTTTTTTAGAAAATTGAAAATAATAAAGATTTGTTTTGAGAATTTAAAAAAAATATGACTTTTTAAAAGTTACTAAGAGCTTTATGTCTTTCACTATTTACTCTTCTTTACAAATTCTAATGCATAAAACAAGAAGTTTGCTCCCTAAGCCTCATTATATGTTTTAAATCACCCCTTGATATTTCTTAAGACCGTCTCCATTCCATATGATATGACACTACAATATGGTGAATCGGGCAACCAATATTAAGGTTTTGGATAAAATGATAGACCAATGTGGCAGTATAGTCGATCAATTCTTTTAAAAACATAAACCATGCAACACCCACCATACAGCCAACAACACCAATGCACCAATGCACCAAGCAACACTCCAACAATAGCAGCGCCTCACTCAGCCCCAACAAAAATGGTCCACGCTATACCAGATCTACCACCAACTCCTACTAGTATTGTATTAATGTTCTATTTATTTTTCCTTCATTTTTATTAATTACTTTTAGTTATTTTTCTTTCATTTTAATTTTAATCATTATTTGATTGTTTTCATTATTTTTCTGATTAGTTTTCTATTTATACTTGTCTTCATTATAGGATGTTCCAAAGATACTCCTAAGACAACAATGAAAGGAAAGTTTATGGTGAATCCAACTACATAAGATCAATCTGCCACATAACTTAACA